>JAXFYN010000571.1:0-28683 GCA_036172215.1 Camellia granthamiana
GAGAGATGGTCTACGAGACCTCTCCCTCCCTTGTGGAAGAGAAATAGAG
Organism: Camellia granthamiana; assembly: GCA_036172215.1. NCBI lineage: Eukaryota > Viridiplantae > Streptophyta > Magnoliopsida > Ericales > Theaceae > Camellia > Camellia granthamiana. The sequence continues at coordinate 50 of JAXFYN010000571.1, forward strand.
AAAACCGAGCCTGGTTCGCAAACCGAGGGAAAGCATGAAAGAGTCCGGAAGTCCGGAGGCAAGGCTCGCAGCCGAGACTCTGAAACCTCTGAACGAGCACGATATGCAACATCACCAAGCACTCAATCGGTGACGTCTGAGTCTTAAGGTCGGTCAAAAATGGGGTGTTTACAATAAGCTTATAGTGACTCATGAGGGAACCGAACAAATTAAAGAATCTAGAGTCAGTTTGCTAGTCCATAATTATGAACTCTTTAAAATGAAGTCTGATGAAACTATTCTTCAAATGTTTACTCGCTTTACTGATATTATTAATGGTTTAACTTCTCTTGGCAAAATATATATTAATACTGAGATTGAAGAAAAGTGCTTAGGTCATTGCCAAAAAGTTGGAAGACAAAAGTCATTGTCATTACCGAAGCCAAAGATTTATCAAAGTTAAGTCTAGATGAGTTAATGGGATCTCTCTTAACTTATGAGCTCATAATGCAAGAAGGAAAGGAAGATGAGGACAACAAGAAGAAGAAATGAATAGCCTTCAAATCCACCTCGAAACATCAAGAGGATGAGGAAGATGATTCTGATGATGATGACGAAATGACATTCATTATTAGGAAGTTCAAAAGGTTTGTGAAAAAGAAGCAAGGCGTGCAAAAAATTTTCAAAAAAGACTTTAACAACAAAGATTTTCAAAGGGGAAAAAATCATAAAAAATCTGAAGTTACCTATTACGAATGCAACAAATCTGGACACTACAAATCAGAATGTCCGGAACTTAAGAAACAATTCAAGAAGGACAAGAAGAAAGCCATGATTGCAGCATAGGGAGAAGATAGTGATGAAAGCGACTCAAAAACCGAAGTTTGCAAAAATGAGGTTGCTAACCTATGCTTAATGGCACTTGGAAACGAAGATGAGGTAAATGACGAATCTTTTACATTTGATGAATTACAATAAGCTTTTGACAAATTATATGCTGAATTTAAAAAATTTAGTTTGAAAAATAACTGTCAAAAGAAAGTGATTTCAAATTTATCAAAAAAAATTGAATCCTTAACTTCCAAGATAAATGCTTTAGAAAATGAAACCATGAAAATGAAAAAGGAAAATGGCATTTTAACTCTAAAAGAGTCTTCAATTTATGAGAAAATATTAGTTGTATTGCAAGAAGAAAATGAGTCTAACAAAGAAGCAAATTGTTTTGAAAGAAAATATCGAAGACTTAAAAAATACTCTTTCAAAATTCACTCAAGGTAGAGAGACTTTAGATAAAATTCTTAAAAATCAAAATCATACTTTTGGTAGAGCCGTTATTGGATATAAACCTTTTTCAAAAGTAAATGCTACCAAAAATGATTTTGTGCACGCATCTTCTAGTCATTCTCATCTCACGTGTCATTTTTGTGGTACAAATTGTAATATTTCACCATCATGTCTATTAAAAGAAATCCCTTTGCTAAAATAAAAAAAATGTGGGTTCCTAAAGATATTTTGACTTTGTTAAATTCTAACTTTTACGGACTCAAGAAAATATGGGTACCAATAGAAAAATCAAATTTTTGTAGGTATGTTTCAAGACAAAATCTAGTAACGATAGATGGTATCTCGACAGTGTATGCTCAAGGTACATGACTAAAAATAAAGTTATGTTTGCCACACTTCAATTAATGGATTGCGAATATGTAACCTTCGGCGACAATAGTAAATGAAAAATCATTGGTGTAGGTAGTATTGGTAAAAATCCTTCTCCTATTATAGAAAATGTTTTACTTGTTGAAGGTTTAAAACATAACTTGTTTAGCATTAGTCAATTATGTGATAAAGGTAATAGAGTTATTTTTGAAAAAACTCATTACACAATTGAGAACATCAAAGATAATAAACCATTGTTTGTAGGACATAGATATGAGAATGTATATGTGTTTGATTTGCATAACTTATCTTCTCATTTTGATATTAAATGTTTATTCACAATAAATGAAACTGGTTGGTTATGACATAGAAGATTAGGACATGCTTATTTAGATTTAATTTCAAAACTTTCAAAAAATGAGTTAGTCATTGGTTTGCCTAAAATTAGTTTTGAAAAAGACAAACTTTGTGATGCATGTCAACTTGGAAAACAAATTAGGATTTCTTTTAAATCCAAAAATTATCATTTTAACTACTAGACCGCTTCAACTCTAGCATATTGATTTATTCGGACCATCTAGAACATTAAGTTTAAGAGGAAAATCGTATGCTCTTATTTGCGTTGATGATTATACTAGATATACATGGGTATTATTTTTGACACACAAAAATGAAGATTTTTATAATTTTTCAATACTTTGTAAAAGAATTCAAAATGAAAAAAATCTTAATATTTGTAGTATTAGAAGTGATCATGGTAGAGAATTTGAAAAAGATGATTTTATTATGTTTTGTGATGACTTAGAAATAGAGCATAATTTCTCAGCCCCTAGGACTCCTCAACAAAACGGTGTGGTTGAAAGAAAAAATAGAACTCTTGAAGAAATGGCCCGTACTATGCTTTGTGAGAATAATTTACTTAGATATTTTTGGGCTGAAGCCATTTTCACTGCATGTTATATTGTAAACCATGCCATGATTAGATCTATTCTTAAAAAACCCCTTATGAACTTTGGAAAGGTAGAAAGCTTAATATTAATCATTTGTGTGCTTTTGGTTATAAATGCTTTATATTACATAACAATAAAGATAACTTAGGAAAATTTGATGCTAAATCAGATAAAACTATATTTCTTGGTTATTCGAATTCTAGTAAAGCTTATAGAGTATTCAATAAAAGAACTTTACTTGTTGAAGAATCTGTACACGTTGCCTTTGATGAATCTAACAACGTTTTTTCCAAAAATCTTATAAGTAATGACACTGCAGAAACACATCTAAGAATAGAGAGCATTTACATAATAAATGAAGAAAATCCATCTCCTGAACAAAAAAAAGAAATCACAATGAAACATCTTCAAGAAGAATATGCTCGTCCAGAAAACGAATCAAATCTACCAAAGGAATGGAAGTATGTTCATGGCCACCCTAAAGACCTTATCATAGGTGATGCAGCGGAAGATAGAAAAACTCGTTCTTTTATTAGAAATGTTTGTGGTAACTTAGCATTTGTTTCACAAATTGAACTAAAATCGTTTTTAGATGCTGAAAAAGATGAAAATTCGATTTTAGCAATGCAAGAAGAATTAAATCAATTTGAAAGAAATAAAGTTTGGTTTTTGACTCCTCGGCCTAAGGATCATCTAGTTATTGGAACAAAATGGGTTTTTTGAAACAAAATGGATGAATCTGGAGTTGTTACTAGAAATAAAGCTAGATTGGTAGCCCAAGGTTATAATCAAGAAGAAGGCATTGATTCTAATCAAGCTATTAGAATGTGTAGCTTGACTTTCGTGCTCCTTTCGGACACAATAGCCCTACAGTTCAGACTCTCGTGGTTCTGAATCTGATTTTACAAGTGTAATGTGAAATAGAAAAACACAAAAAAGTCCAAATTCGGAAAATCTTTTGGAAATTCAATTTTGAATCAAATTGCCAAAAATGGACTGCATTGCCTGATACAGAGTTGTCACATAAATATTTTTGGAAAATTTAGGAAACCCATGACTCGTGCCAAAGGCCACGTGTCCGTCATCGCCAAGATTGTCTCGGCTCAGGAACTTAGGTACAAAAGGGGAAGGTCTTGAATTGAGCACCGTCGCTTGCCCGATCAAAGATCGACCTCTACTAATCATGGTGTGATTCTTATTTACATTATATGCTCTTGTTCCGATTTATTAGGCTAACTTACTATGTGATGTGCAAACAAGTATAAACTATTTTGCCAAAATTGAAACATTTGATTTCATGTTTATTTTTGAAAAGAGTTTATGAATGTGCCACTTGAAAAAGTGGGCTCAAATGTACATTAATCAAACTATCCCAATTCAAGCAACTAGCCTTCATCCACAGGCATTCAAACAGTTTATCACTTAAGCACTTAGCCTCATGGTGAACATGCTTAGCATGGCAATAATCACATGCATGCAATATGCTAAAGCGAAAATGCTCACCTAGTACTCCAAGGCAAGCCAAAAGAAAAGAGTTAGAAAAATGCATGCTCTAACTAATGCAACACATGCGATATGCAATCTAAATAGGCTCGACTACTTAACATGGCATGTGAATCAATTTGATAGCATGCAGTCTAAGTACGTATTCAAAGAAGTATTAACTAACAATGCAAGTTAGAATGATGTGCCAAGCCTTGATGCATGCAAGATAAGTGGATGCAAACATGGAGTATGTTAAAAGAAACATGATGCTCTAAACTACCCATCATAAGCAAGTAAATAAAAGGGAGAAAGACATGGGGTTGGAAGACGTACACATTATTACATTGTTGGCCCTCGCATAAGAGGGTCCGAATAAATGAACTAGCTAAGCTAATTACCTAATTAACTAACTATTACAAACCAAATGAAGTAAATTAACTACACTAGCTAATTAACTAATTATTACAACAACAAATTTAACTAACTATTCTACCTAATTAAATAATTACAATGCAAAACTAAACTAACTAGCTATTCTAACTAATTAATTACAAGTCCGCTATTCCAAGCACAATTACAACATCACTTCACGGATCTCGAGGATTGAGGGAGGGCTCATGCATGGATGCGGATTTCCACCCGATAATGCTCTCCGTTTCGCTAATGGAATGCCTCTGTTGCACAGTCACAATTGGAAAAATGCACTGTTTTTCACCTCAGTTTCTGTTCTGCTCTGCTAGAAAAAGGGCACTGCTTGCCTTGGAGAAGTGGCCGGTAACCTAGAAGTAGTAGTCGGCAGGCCACTAATAGTGGGTTGCCGTCCAGAAGAAGTGGTTTGCCGACCACTGATTTTGTTTCTCTCTTGCAGCAAGAAAGGACAAACAGAGCACAAACCAAAGTATTCTCAAGGGATGTTTGTCCACCCTACCTCTCCATATCATCAAATAGGTCAAAGGAGGGGTAGGTTTGATTCGCAAATCATCAATCGGCGCAATTTCATTGCATGATAACTTATAAATCAAGGGACATAATTTTAATAAATGCATAACACATAATTTTAATAAATGCATAACAAAAGACCAACAAAACCTCCTCCCTATCATGGATTGATCATGGAAAGTGGTTGATATTGACTCTTGAACCGTTTACATCACTAACAAGTATGAAACGACTCAAGACTCAATAAGTTCAATTAACGTCCGATTGAACCCAAGTTGATTTTATTATCTTGCATCACTTTTAGTCCCAATTTTATTACTTCATTTTAATTACCAACCATTCTTTAACCAATTAAGTCCAAAAGTGAGCTTTAAGTCCTCTAATGGAAAGAAGCACCAAACCAAGAGTTGTTTTAGGCATGAGAGAAGTGTCATGCCGTTGGTAATGAACCCCCAAAAAGATTAAACCATTAAGCACAATACCTCAATCTCATGCTTAAACAAACAACTAGTATGAAATAACTTTCAAAGCAAATAAAAAAGGCAAGAAATGAGGGAGGTTGTCGAGGTGATTAGATATGAAGATAAGTATGGAAAGCTTGAAATAAACACTATCAACTCAAATAGGTTGGTGGCTAAGGCCTAAACCACCAAGCCTATGAGGTCTATTACACTACAAGCATGCTATACAAAGCTCAAATGCAATGAACAACTAAAAACGGTCTTAAAAAAATGCTAAAACAGTCCAAAAAAGTGCTAGAATTAAGCTAAAAAAACTAAAACATGGAACAAGTTAAGCTAGTAAACAAGCAGAAGGAGGGGAGGCTACCCCCTCCATTTTTGGGACTTCAAAACATGATTTTAGCTAGTAAAAAATCTCTGAGATTCAGTAGTGAACAGCTCAAAAAAAAGTTAATGAGAAGGTGGGGAACACAAAGGCAAAGGCCTTAAAAGCAAGGTTCAAAGAAGGGCTATCAACCCCTCTACCATAAATGTCCTTAAACCACAAGTTTCAGTCCAAAAATACAGGTAATAAATAGCTTAAAAACAGCAAGAAAATATGGAGAACAAGTGGTATAGAGATGGTACAAAAACACTAGAAGGTATACCTCTTAAAGAGGAATGCTTCTTTGAGTTACAAACCACCAATTTCACACTCTCAAGTGCCTTAAGAGCTCAAATTCAAGCTCAAATCACCTTAGCAAGAAGCTCTTTAAGTTTGGTTTAGAGTGTTTAGGCAAAGGCTATGTAAGTTGAAAGAAAGAGAGAAAATAGTAGAGAGAGAGGAATTTTCCAAAATTTGCTCTTCAAAAATATCTTCTCATTTCTAAATTTTTCTAACCTTGAAACCAAGAGAGGAGGTCAAGTATATATAGAAAACATGAGCTTTAATCGAAAATATCTATATACAAACAGTTAGTGCAGTGTCGAAACAGTTGGCAACAAATATCTGCAAAAAAATCTGCTTTTTGACACAAGTGGCCAGTAGGCCACTAGTAGGGGACACTTGGAAGGCCAAAACACTAAAAATGGCCAAATTTTGCACAACTGGCTGGCAGGCAGGCCACTAAAGTGGCTAGCTACAAAAATCTACTTCCAGACCCGATTTCAAATAGACATATCTCCCTTATTCAGACTCGGTTTGAGGTCATTCTTGAGTCTAAAGTGAAGCTCTGGAAGTCTACTTTCCAATGGAGGGGACCTCATATCTAAATTTTAAGTATGCAAAGAGATATGCCTATTTTAGTGAAGGCTGCTCATTTCTATCTTAACTGGATTGATGTCTAACTTTAAATGGCCATATCTCCCTCATCCAGACTCGGCTTTAGGAGATTTTTGAATCTAAATTGAAGCCTTGGAAGTCCAATTTCCAATGATGGTGGACTCACAACTAAAGTCCAAGTGTGCAAAGAGATATACCTATTTTAGTGAAGGCTACTCATTTCTGCCATAACGGATTCATGCCCAACTTCTTCCCCAACTAATTTTCTTCCCTCCCTTCCCCTCCTATTTTCTTCAACTCCAAACCTAAAAATAAGATGTTTTTAACGATTTTTCAAAGAGTTCACCTCCTTTCCATTTATTTCCACTTTTTCGTTACTCAGTTTACCGAAGAGTGCAGTATTTTTAAACGAAATGCGAGCCTTGGAACATCATAGAAACATTTTCAAAAATATTTTGAAAGAGAGGGTTTTAAGGTATAAAATAGTTTTGGTCAAAAATGGTTTTGGTCCAAAATGGGTGTAAGGTTGGGATTTGAAGCTCTTCTTGCTGAAGAAATCGAACGTTTGTATAGCATAACTTTCATCATTGAGTGATCAATCAGTGGCTCCCAAGTCTTAAGGCCGGTCAAAAATGAGGTATCTACAGAATGCTACTTGTTTTTGCATATTTTAAAGATTTCAAATTGTATTAAATGGATATTAAAAGTGCTTTCTTAAATGAGTATATTTTGGAGGAAGTTTATGTTGAACAATCTCCCGGTTTTGAAAGTCATAAATACCTGGATCATATTTTCAAAAATTCAAAAGCTTTATATGGTTTAAAACAAGCTCCTAGAGCATGATATGAAAGATTAAATAATTTTCTACTTGACAAACGATTTTCTAGAGGAAAAATTGATACAACACTTTTAAAAAAAACCAAAAAAGAGGATATGCTAATTGTTCAAATTTATGTTGATGATATTATTTTTGGTACTACGAATGAAAATTTGTGTAAAGAGTTTGCTAAAGATATGCAGGGTGAATTTGAAATGAGTATGATGGGGGAGTTAAATTACGTTCTTGGTTTACAAATTAAACAAACTATTAATGGAATCCATTTAAATCAAATGAAATATATCAAGGATCTATTCAAAAGGTTTGAATGGAATCATCAAAGCCTACAGCAACTTCAATGAGCACATCAATAAAAATCGACAAAAATGAGCAAGGTAAACTTGCAGATGAAGAGAAATATCGAGATATGATTGGTTCCTACTCTATCTTACTGCAAGTAGACTCGATATAATGTTTAGTGTTTGTATGTGTGCACGTTTTCAATCCGCACCGAAATAGTCACACATCACCGCAGTCAAACATATTTTCAAATATCTTGTTGGCACTCCAAATTTGGAATTATGATATCCTAAAGGAACCACTTTTGAACTTTTTGGTTACTCAGATGCCGACTTTGTAGGATGTAGACTTGACTGAAAAAGCACTAGTGGCACTTGTCATTTTCTTGGACACTCTCTCACTTTTTGGTTTTGCAAAAAAAAAAAAAACTTAGTGGCTCTGTCAACTGCTGAAACAGAATACATTGCCGCTACTAGGTGTTGTGCACAATTGCTTTGGATGAAACAACAACTTTAAAATTTTGGACTTCACTATGATCATATTCCTATAAAATGTGACAACACAAGTGTCATTAGCCTTTCAAAAATCCTATTCAGCACTCACGCACTAAACACATTGAAATAAGGCATAATTTTCGAAGAGATCATGTACTCAAAAGTGACATTGAACTCGAATTTATGCGTACAAATCGTCAATTAGTTGACATATTTGCCAAGCCTCTTAATGAAGAACAATTTTGTTATATTAGAACTGAACTTGGTATAATGAACACTCCTATATGATGTTTATTTTTTAAATAAATAAATTAAATTAAAATTAAAATTAAAATTAAAATTAAAATTTATTTTATATATTCTCTCTCTCGCTCTCGTTCTCGCTCTGATTCTCTTTCTCTCACTCTCTCTTTCTTCCTCTCATCCTCATCATCGCCCACGACCAGCTTCACCATCACAACATCATCCATCACTTTCATCACTATCATCATTCACCCAAATCCTTCACCAATCTTCTGAGATCCATCACTGTTCTACACAAAATCTTTATCACCGATCTTTGACATTTCCGGTTCATGAAGATCAATTACCGATCCATTAAGATCCATCACCAATCTACAAAAATTCATCATTGATCTACACACATATTCATCCCCGATCTTCTCAATTTTTTCCGATCATCAACATCATCACCGTTCAACATGTTAAAATTATTTTTGCACTGTGTGATAATTTTTATATGGTTATATGTGCTCCAAACTCTCTTGTATTTAATAACAATTGCTTCTACCTGGTATGAAGAAATAGTTTTTATTTGTATTTTCTCTTTTTATGCTAGTGCACTCAGTGTAGTTGTTTATGGCCAGTTCTTAATGGCCGTTGGTATTATAAATTGATAATCTGTTTTTTACAATTTGTATAATTTTCTTTTGTGCATGAATTTAGGGAGAGACTCGTATTATGTAATCTTCTGAGATTAAATCAATAAAATAAAAATAAAAAATAAAAAAATGAGTAATCTTAAGAGGGCGTTTGTATGCATAATTTTAGGGGGAGTATATATTGTTTTTCCCTAATTTTTTTTTACTCCTTATCTGCAATTTTTTTTTTGCAAAGACAAACAATTTTTCAAAGAGCAATGCTTGCAATTTTATTTCAGAAGAAGAAACTACTGATCAATTACATGTACGGGTTGAGAAGGCTTCACAGATTTTTTACGTTTCACTTCTTTCAACAACTTTTCATGAACCTCCTTTACATGTCTCTCTCTATTTTCGACTTCTGTGAGTCTTGGCATTATAACCGTTGCATAATATTGCACTGCATTCTCCAACTGAGAATTTTTCTTTCTAGCTCTCTTTTCTCCTGATGAGTATTAGCTAGTTATTGTTTTAACAAGCTCACCTCGTCTATTAATTGTTGATTTTCTTGTACTTTTGCTTGTAGTCGTCGAGCCATATTGAAAATTATAGTCATTGTCTGTGTACTAAGAGCCATAGTGTTATTAATAGCATCGATATCATTCCGATTACCAAAAACACTAGGACTCTCATTTACAGGAATAGCATGCGAATGTACTATCGGTAACCTCTCATTTGCCTGAATTATAGGCACCTCATGCATGTCAGAACCATTGATGGCTAAGATAAGGAATGACATGATTATAGAAGAAGGTAAAACCAATTTTTCTCTAACAACACTTGATGATTTCGTATCTCTGCCTATCATCTTTGTCACTTTTTATACACTCCACTGATCCAATACTTGATGCATATCTACTCAAATATCTTACTTGTCAATATTTTGGGCACTGCTGCACCATTTTTCCGAAGATGCTCCAAAATCCCCACAATGATCACGACAAGACATAAGAACCATTATTATATTTTTGGCATCTCATATTATTTTCTCAAATGTGTTTGTCTGATTTTTGTTTTGATCACTGTAAATTTTTTTTTTTCTCTAAAACCTTTCTATCTTCATATTTTATTTTGATGGTGTTAAAAGGGGAAAAAATTATCAGTTTATTTTTTATTTTATTTTTTTGGGTAAAATGTGAATTTGAATTGCCAAACATGTGCTTTAAATGATCATATATCTTATGTTGCAAAATTATCAAATAATTTATTAATTTTTAAATAATTTGTTGATTTTTATTTTGTGTCAAATCCATACAAATATTGCTATCATAAAAAAGGGAGAGATTGTTAATCATGTTGTTTAATTTTGATGATGTCTAAAATATTATTTGAAAATTTTGGATTCTTTTAATATACATATTCTATATTATTTGACACAAAATATTATCTGTGTAAAATATAGGTTATATGACATATTTGTTATAAATATTATTTAAATGGAAATATTTTGAAAATTTTTCTATTCACTTTTTGACAAATTTAAAATTGATTAGTTGTATTGTTTTGACAAAATTGATCGATTGGTTGGCTGGCCATTATTCACTTTTTTGACAATTTTAAAATTGATTAGTTGTATTATTTTGACAAAATTAATTGATTGGTTGGCTGGTCACTATTTACTTTTTTGACAATTTTAAAATTGATTAATTGTATTATTTTGACAAAATTAATTGATTGATTGACTGGTCACTATTCACTTTTTGATAAATTTAAAATTGATTAATTGTATTATTTTGACAAAATTGACTGATTGGTTGTATTATTTTGACAAATGTAATATTGATGAATTGTTTCCTTTTGATATATTCATATGAGATGATTGGTTATTTTTATTTGAATGTATTTATAATCTCTTCAACAATTACAAAACTTTTAGAAAGGGGTATATATTTGTATGTCTGATATAAATATTTTTTTTCTACTATTCATACAAATATTTTATTAAAAATAACAATGTACACTCAAATATTTTAATATAAAAATTACTATGCAATCACTGTGCATTTTTTTATTTCTTACGTGAAATGTTTTAAAATGAGTTGTTACTATTCATTAATAGCAACACATATCCTTTTATTCAAAGTGTTTGATTTGTTGAAAAACACCAACAACCCGCTGCTATTCTTTTTGAAAGATGAAGCCATATATTGAGCATACTCCAACTGCAAACCCGCGTGAAGGGACTCCAAAGTCAAAAGAGGAGCGTCCCTTCCTCCAACGCATATATATTTTTTTCGGTATAAATAGAAGTATTGTGTGTGGAGAAAAATTAAGAACTTGAAGAGAAAAAATCTGTGTACTCCAAAATTTTAAGTGTATTGTATTCTGCTCTTTCACTTTCAGATCTAAGTGTAGTCTTTATTCTTACAGTTTCATATATACTCTTTGTGAGAAAAAGAGGGTTAAAATGCCTCTTATTTTTATTCATTATTCTATGAAATTTTTTTGTAAAGGTAAGGCATTTATTGTTGAGTGAGGCTCGATAGATAAAAATAAGACCTGTGTAAAATCCACAAGCTTGGTGAAGCCTTGGTAGTGTATTGATTCATTTTGATAGTGAAGAAATTCTCAAGGAGATTCCTTAAAGAGTGGACGTAGGCCTAGCATGCCGAACCACTATAAATCTCAATGTTTGATTTTCTCTCCCTATCTCTCTTACTTTTATATTGATAATTATTGTTTTGTTTTTTATTCTGAATATTGTGTTTATTATTTTTTAATACTGTAATTTTTTTTAATAACCCAATTCACCCCCCTCTTGGGTTGCCTACCTAGGTTAACAATTGGTATCAGAGCCTAGACTCTAGTTTGTGTGACTTAATCGTCTTAGAGTAGATCATGGCAACCCCTAGTTATTCCTTACCTGAGGGACAAGCATCCAATAGGCCACTACTGTTTAGCGGCACAAATTTTAGCTATTAAAAAACTAGGATGACCATACATGTTCAATCTAATGATTATGAATGCTGAAAAAATTATTTGCAATGGTCCAAAAATTCCTACCAAAACCGTAGATGGCCTTAAGGTACCAAAACCTGAATATGAGTGGAATGAATCAGATACTAAAATGACCCAAATTAATGTCAAAGCCACAAATATGTTGTACTGCGCCTTAGATGCCAACGAGTTTAATAGAATTTCCATATGTAAAACCACAAAAGAAATTTAGTATAGGCTTATAGTGACTCATGAGGGAACTGAACAAATTAAGGAACCTAGAGTCAGTTTGATAGTCTATAATTATGAACTCTTTAAAATGAAACCTGATAAAACTATTCCTCAAATGTTTACTGGCTTTACTGATATTATTAATGGTTTAACTTCTCTTGGCAAAATATATACTAATACTGAGATTATAAGAAAAGTGTTTAGGTCATTGCCAAAAAGTTGGGAGACAAAAGTCATTGCTATTACTGAAGCCAAGGATTTATCAAAGCTAAGTCAAGATGAGTTGAAGGGATCTCTCCTAACTCATGAGCTCATAATGCAAGAGAGAAAAGAAAAGAAGGACAACAAGAAAGAAAGGAAAAGAAGGACAACAACAAGAAGAAATGAATAGCCTTCAAATCCACCTCGAAACGTCAAGAGAATGGGGAAGATGATTCGGATGATGATGAGGAAATGACATTCATTACTAAGAAGTTCAAAAGGTTTGTGAAAAAGAAACAAGGCGTGCAAAAAATTTTCAAAAAAGACTTCAACAACAAAGATTTTCAAAGGGGAGAAAATCACAAAAAAATCTGAAGTTACCTACTACGAATCCAACAAACCTGGACACTACAAATCAGAATGTTTGGAACTTAAGAAACAATTCAAGAAGGACAAGAAGAAAGCCATGATTGCAGCATGGGGAGAAGATAGCGATGAAAGCGACTCAGAAACCGAAGTTTGCAAAAATGAGGTTGCTAACCTATGCTTAATGGCACTTGGAAACGAAGATGAGGTAAATGACGAATTTTTTACGTTTTCTGAATTACAATCAGCTTTTGATAAATTACATGTTGAATTTAAAAAACTTAGTTTAAAAAGTAACTGTCAAAAGAAAGTGATTTCAAGTTTATCAAAAGAAAATGCATTCTTAACTTCTAAGATAAATGCTTCAGAAAATGAAGCCATGAAAATGAAAAAGGAAAATGATATTTTAACTCAAAAAAAGTCTTCAATTTCTGAGAAAAGATTAGTTGTATTGCAAAAAGAAAATGAGTCTCTGAAAAAGGAGCAAATTGTTTTGAAAGAAAATATCGTAATCTTTCATAAATTCTAGCCACCGTCGTTGCCTCATATTCAGTTCCTTCTGTGTAAACAGATATTTAAAACTCTTGTGATTGGTATAAATCTCACAGGTTGCTCCACAGAGATAATGACGCCAAATTTTGATGGCAAGGATTACTGCGACCAATTCTAGATCGTGGGTCGGGTAGTTCTTCTCGTGAGTCTTTAGTTGACGCGAGACATATGCAATGACTTTTTCATTTTGCATAAGAACGCAACCCAAACCATTGTATGAGACATCGCTATAAATTATGAACTCATCCACTCCCGTAGAGAGTGCTAGTATAGGAGCTGACACCAATATGTTTTTCAACTCTTGGAAGCAACGTTCCTGTTTGTCAGTCCATTCAAAGGGTGTATTCTTCTGAGTTAGCTGGGTCAAGTGTGATGCTATCTTCAAGAAATCTTGTACGAAACATCGGTAATAACCGGCTAAACCCAAGAAACTTCAAATCTCAGAGACATTGGTAGGTCATGGCCAATCCACGATTGCTGCAACTTTTTGAGGGTCAATTGAGATACTATCTTTGTTGATGACGTGACCAAGGAAGTGTACACAAGTGATCCAAAATTCGCATTTCTTCAATTTGGCATAAGTTTGTGATCACGTAATGTCTGTAGGACTCTTCGCAAGTGGTGTTCATGATCTTCTGGCGATTTGGAGTATATGAGAATGTCGTCAATGAAGACAATGACGAATGCGTCAAGATAGCGTTTGAATAACCGATTTATGAGGTCCATAAAGGCTGCTGAAGCATTGTGACACCAAATGGCATAACAAGAAACTCATAGAAACCGTAACGTGTTCTAAAGGCAGTCTTTTCGATACTTTCCATTTTAACTTTTAGTTTATGATAGTCGGAACGCAAGTCGTTTTTCGAGAATACTTGGGCACTTTGAAGTTGATCAAACAAGTCATCGATTCATGGTAGGGGGTATCGATTATTGATGGTGACCTTGTTTAGCTCCCGGTAATCGATGCATAACCTCATCGTGCCATCTTTTTTCTTTACAAACAATACTGGAGCTCCCCATGGTGAGGTGTTGCGATAACCCTGTCTTATGTTAAGTTAATTAATCGTGATTATGTTGTGATTATGTGATTAATTTGAATTTGGGTGTTAATTGCATGATTAATGTGATTTTGACCTTATATCTGTTCACCGTAGGAAAATCTATTCAACTTACTGTTGTAAACTGAAAATTGAAGGCCTTATCGGCCACAGAAACCGAAATTGACTACGCCATTGTGATTAGCGTAATTTTTAGAGCCTATGGTGAAATTTAATTAGAAATTGATTCGGATCAAAATAATTAGATTCAGAATGATTAAATTAGAGCATCATTACTTAGCCTTAATCAATTTGATTAGCCAAGCCTATAAATAGGCCTATATACACTTAATTCTTTCTCTTGAACTCATCTTGGCTGAGATCACATTCTAGAGAGAGAGGGCCGGTTTAGAGAGAGAGAGAGAGAGAGAGAGAGAGAGAAGCCATCCTTGTAGATTTTTGCAAGGAAATTCAAGATTTGAAAGGCTAGGCCCAAGAACTAGCTAGAATTGGAAGATTTGAGCCTCTAGGTGAGTAATTAGGCATGAATTCATGAGTTTGAGTTGTAATTATGTGAACTCAAAGATAAATTGCGATCAAGAACATGAATTGAGTTGAATTTGATGATTTTGAAGTCATTTTAAGCATGCATGTAAAAGATTACCATGAATTTGTGTATTTGAGCATGAAACATATGATCTATGTTGAATTTTAATTAAGATTCATGCTTTTGATCATCTTTTGCATCATTTAAGTGTAGAATGGAAATTATATTCCACATGCAAGCACGATTCATGAAGGTACAAGCTTTAGTTGCATGAATTTGAAGTATTGAAGATGGGTTTGGTATGAATTGTATATGCATGTAGTTGATTCATGGGAATTGAGCTTCATAATGTCGTAAATTTAGTATTTGTATCATGTTAGAAGATGTACGAGTGAATTAGGGGTCATAATATGCAAGTTACTTCAACTTGAATGCAAATTTGAAGCTCAAACAGCTTGTTGGAAATTCCAGAATTCGTCGAGTCTGCTCGAGCGGGGAATGTGCCCTGCTCGAGCGTAAAATGTTAGCTCCCAGAAGTTTTGCAGACATTGATGTCCGCTCGAGCGTAAGGAATTACGTTCGAGCACCCAGTCACATGTTTTGACTCTCAGCTCAAGCGTCCAAAGTCACGCTCAAGCGCAAAAATAGGGCAACCAGTACTTTAAAGCTACACTCAAGTGGAGAACCCTGTTTCAGAAATTTTAAAAAGTAGTTTTGTGTTTTGTTTTCCGTTCTCTTTCATTTCTGAGTACTCTTAGGCATACATTGAGCATTGTAAATGGCCTAAGAAGAAAAGAAAGAGACCTAAGAGGAATATATAACTTAAGAATGGATCGAATCACTTATGGCCCATTATGTTTGTGATATATGTAGGGTCAAGCACAAGGCCAAATCATCCATCAGATCACTGTGAGTAGTATCTTATTAAAGATATGTTCAAATACGTTATTTTCCAAACGTTACTTCTGTATGAGTCTTATGGATTTGTAATTTGAATTGTGGATAAATCAGTCTTTTGCATAAGGCTAATTGAATACGAATATGATCATGATCACGAATATGTGACACACATAAATACGAATATGAAAATGAATTGGGCCGAAGGCCGTTTGACATAAATGAAATGGGCCTAAGGCCGTTTGACACGAAGGATTGGGCCAAACGCCGTTTGACATAAACAAATTGGGCCAAAGGCTATTTGATATGAATGATTGGGCCAAAGGCCGTTTGACACGAACAAATTGGGCCCGAGGCCATTTGATAAGAACGAATTAGGCCTGAGGCCGTTTTATGTATTAGATAGAATCATGAATGGGCCTAAGGCCGTTTGATATGACTACTACAAATTTCATTCATGTGCTCATTTATTTTGATATTATTCATTGGACTATCTCTCACTCTCATTTATGTGTGTGTAGGTGAGCAAAGAGATGTCCAAACCCAACCCCAATGAAAGACATGAGAGGAGTCAAGTTTTTGTGGAGTCAGCCCGAATGTCTCGCGCATGAGACTTTGTTTTGTTTCTTTTACTTTTGATTTCCCTTTTGTTATTTTGGTGAATATGTTGGATCACCATGTACATAAGCTTTTTGTTAGGCTGCTATATGTTTGAAAGGTCCTGGACACATGAAATGTTAATTTTGTTTATACGTGTGAGTTATTATGGAATGATTGTTTTACCATGTAAGCACAGCTCGTTGGACAAAATTTTTAAGTCTGCTTCCGTTTTGGCCCCTTATTCTATTGAACATATGTTTGATCAGGTTTAAGGCCGTAGGTAATCTCACGATTACTGGCCGGTTATAACCTTAATCCATAGGGGCAGGTTCGGGTCATGATAGGTGCTTGGTCGGATGAAGCCTTTGTCCAAGAGTTCCTGGTTGGGTTTTTAGTTCTTTCATGTAACAACCCACATTCATGTCTTAGTCATGCTTGCATGCATTTATATGTTTTGCCATGTTAAGTTACATTGCCAATCTTGCCTTGTTTTGCTTAAGTGTGTTGCATGCTTTGTTCCTTCTTTGCTGACCCCAAGCCTAAATCATGCCAAGCCTAAGTCGTGTTAAGCCTAGGTTAATCCAAGCCGAGGTCACCTTAAGCTTAGAACTATCTTGGAACCATTCCCGGTTGACCTCCACCTTTGCCCTAACATATTGGCCGAGATGTCATCATCTAGGTCGAGGTGTGTATCACCAAGGCCGAGATGTGTATTATCTAGGTTGAGATGTTACCTTTGCTTCTAAGTGATCTTGTTCTTGGATTGGTACGACCTAGACCGAGGTGTGGCACAGCTAGGCCGAGTGTTGTCCTTCCTAGCTGAGATCATTACTTGCCGGAGTGCCCTTGCCGCCTAGCTTGTTGAATACACTTTGTCTTACACATGTCATGTCTGTTAATCACCTTTTGAGGAGAACCAACCCGGTAGTGCCACATGTCCGAGCTGAGTGTTAAATCAGCCGGCAGAGAGAGAAACCATATCATTTCCATATCTTTGCCTTTGAAGAGGGAGAAGCTCTAGGAAGAGAAGAAGAAGAGTTCTTGAGTGAGAGTAGATTCCAAGCTTGATCTTCACATCTTGAGCCGTTAGATCCGTGTTTTGAGGTTAGATTCTTGATCTGCTCTTGCTGTTCTTATTGTTCATCTAGCTGCATTACATGATCTAGCATGTTTTGAAAGCCATGCATTGCTTTGAAGTTCGGTTTTAGAAAGAGAATATGATATTCATGTGTTCTTGAGGAAAAGCCATGATTTGATCCCGAAGTTTGCATTAAGATCCATGTTTTTGTGTTTGTTTTCCCAAGATCTTCAAGTATGGGTACCCAGGTACATGTTTTCCAATTCATAGCATGAAATCCCAGAATTTTGCATAAACAAGTTATGATTTTAGCATCCATGTTCTTTATGTTCTTCATGTTCTTCAGCCCAGATTTCCAGACTTCACTTCCCGAAGTGTAGTCGCTGAGATCACTCTTACCTAGACCTCACACTTAGGCCAAGCATCGTATCTCACCTTGGCCTACCTTGCATGATCACTTGCACCTTAGTCTGTCTTGCATGAACACCTCGGCATGCAGCCGCACGCCGAAGCCTAGGTAACCACACCTCGGCCAAGAGGTGTGGGACCTCGGCAAAGACCTGGTTGGTACCCAGCATGTTTTCCCGAGATGTAAAACAGTGTTTAACTCCCAGCATGTTTTTCCAAGATCATTTGCATTCATGTAAAGCTTGTTCTAGGAATGCATTTCATATCCATATTTGAGCATCTCATCTTATCTTCTTAAAGTACATTTAGTAGACTTTGCCATGTGTTTGTAGGACTTGGACCCTTACCTTAACCCGACGTCCCAAGAACTATGTGAGTGGTATTTTTAATAAAGCTATGTTACAATGTTTTGATAAGCTTTGCTTTGCTTTATTTTGAAAAGTATTTGTTAAGCATGAATGATTACCCCTATTTTGTGTATCAAGTATAAGATTTGTTTTGGGTGACATTCTTGGGAAGTCCATACGTGCTAGGGGACTTTAAGCATTTGTGGCACAAGTCCTTCCGTGCTAGGGGACGTTAAGCCCAGGTAGCATAGTCCGTACGTGCCAGGGGACTTTAAGCATTTGTGGCACCAGTCCGTACGTGCTAGGGGACTATAAGCATTTGTAGCACACATGTGAAGTCCGTATGTGCCAGGGGACTTTAAGCATTTGTGGCACAAGTCCTTCCGTGCTAGGGGACATTAAGCCCAGGTAGCATAGTCCGTACGTGCCAGGGGACTTTAAGCATTTGTGGCACCTTTGTTTGTTTTGTCCGGAATGTCATCACCCCAAGTATATGTTGATGTTTTAACATCCAAGAGCTTGAAAGTTTTGATTGATGAACTTGCTTCATCCCATGTTTTGATACAAGTATGCCAAGTACATGTTTTGAACAAGCTATGATACATGTATTGTTTTGACAAGATCTCAGGAATTATTCATTTAACCCTTTATTACTTGTACCATTCACTGAGTATCCAAGCTCACCCTCTCCTTATATATATGTAGGTAACAATCATGAAGGCGGTGACACCGAGATGTGTTGTTTGCAAGATGATGTTTGACCCATGTTATATCGGCAATATTTATGTCGGCAATCTTGAAGATTATGCTTTTAAGTTATAGTTCATGTAATTTGTTATGCCGGCTTGGGAAGCCTTTTGATCAAGATGAGAAATGTATTTTACTTTATTTGTATTCAAGTTGTAAAGCTATGTAAAGATGTATGTCATTTCATTTGATCTATGCACAGCTCTTATGGACTAATTAGATTTACATATATTGCTTCCGCACATGTAAGCCCCATATATTATACTCTGCTTGTGTGTGAATTTTTTGAAAGTTGGCCTTCGGTAATCTCAGGTTACTGGCCATCACGGCACCATTCTACTAGGGGCGGAATGGGGTAGTGACATTTCAATTCTGTCATTGACATGCGATAAGGAGCTTTTGATATTGGTTGTGTACCAGGTTCAGTTTCAATGGTGAATTCAATTTCCCGGTCAACTGGGGTACTAGGTAGGTTTTCAAGAAAGACATCTGGAAATTCTCTAACCATAGGGATTTCGTTAAGTGTGTGGGTCTCTTGTTGCGTATCAATAGCATAACAGATATAGCCACAACAACCCTTCATTAAAAGTCGTTGGGCTGTCATGGAGGTTATAACACATGAAGGGATGGACACTCCAGTTCCATCAAAGACAAGCTCTAGCTGGTTTGGTAACAAGAGGAAGACCTTTTTGGCCTTGCTGTCAACAGAGGCGTGGTTGGTAGCCAACCAATTCATTCCTAAGATCACTAATGCAAAAGGGAATCAAGTCTACGTATAAGGTTTCACCTTTTAAGGATGTAGTACAAAATTTGTACACGTTTATACCAAAGGTGGAATTACCAAAAAGGAAAGACACAGATAGTATATATCCTAAGGGTTCGGGTGTTGATGTTAACTTGGAAGCAAAGTGTGGTGCAACAAGAATGAGTGGAACTAGAGTCAAAGAGAACATGAGCTAAGTGACCACAGATAGAAAGTGTACCTGATACAACGTTCTCAGTAACTTAAGGGTTTCCATGTACCAAGGCAAAAGCTTTTCCTTGGCGTTTTTGGTTCTTCCTCACTCCTCCAGATACCGTGAGTTTTGGGGCAGGTCCAGAGGGGCTTGTTATAGGATTGCTAAGCTTTGGGCAATCTCTCAGCAAGTGGCTAACTTGATCGCATTTAAAGCATGCTTCCGTGTCTCGATGCCATCGTCCCCAATGAGTTCTCCCACAAGTATGGCAATTTGGAATGGTGCCATCTCTGGGGTTAGTAGGACCTTGATTGCCTGAACTAGTTGAGCCCGTATTTACCTTCTTTGGGGGGCACAACACTAGATCTTTTGTTGTCTCTTTTCCAAAATTGCTTCTTTTGGCTTGTTTCTCTGGAACAGGAGGCTTGAATCCATTTTTCCTCAATGTATGCTCAATCCATCACCTCTGCATAGGTTGGTAGTTTCAAAACCTCAAGCCTATCCTTGATTTTAGCATCCAATCCTGTTTCAAATTTCCTTATTTTTTGAGCTTCGGTGGGGATGACATATGATACAAATCGAGCTAGTTGCATGAACGTGTTCTCGTGTTCGACCACCGTCATGGTTCCTTGCTTTAGATGTATGAATTCCGACGCCTTTTGTTCTCGCAGCGAATCTGGAAGAATCTTTCTCCATTGCTTTGATACTACTTTTGTCACGACCCAAACCCGGTACCCAAACATTTGGTGTCGCAACAAGATAATATAAATAAAATAATTCTAAAATTTCTGCAGTATTAGCGCAAGCGGATAAATTAAATAAATTAAAATAAAATAAATAGATACCAAAAAGTTTATTTAAAAGGAAAATAGTCATTTGAGATTTATTTTATCGCAAAAGTCCGATTAGAATTACAGATAGTAAATAAATTATAAAAAAAACACTGCGATCTATTCCCAATGTTGATCCCGCTAAATCTCATCACCTGAAAGGGGATAACAGCTATAAGCACATGGCATAATGAGAAATATTATACAGTGAGTATGAGGGTACATAAATCACCATGGATAATTATTTAGGCCAAAATAGTGAACAATTTAGTTTGAATAAATAAATTACTTAAACTATAAAATTTTAATTCAGAAGTCATGTAAGCAAAATAATCATAGTCACGATACAGAACAGAACAGAACTGTAACACCCAAGAATGCAAATCATAATTATCTAGATTACCCATGTGTTAACTGCGGATTATATGATTTAAATTGTGTATATTTGTCCAAATTGCAAAATTATCTGTTGAGAACACAATTTTGAAATTGAAATTAACGGCCAAAATGGGTTCAAAAACGGGAATGGAGTTCATGGATATGTTAATTGGAATTTTTAGAATCATCTGGGAAGTTTAATTAAAAATTGATTTCATCTTATTCGTAAAGTTATGTTTGGCTCTAATTACTTGTATTGAGTTTAGAGATGATAATTAGAGCCTAATTTACATTGGTGGAATTAAATTTAGTGTAATTAAGATCATAATATGTTTAGAATTAATTTAATTACAGTGAATTTGTTATAATTTAATTCAAGTAATTAATTAGCCAAAAATTTACTTAAGTATATAGAATAGGACTTGTTTTTCTACTCACCCATTTAATAAGAAAAATGAGAGGTAGTGGGCATTGTTGAGCCATACGTAGAGAGAGAGAGAGAGAGACAGAGAGAGAGAGAGAGAGAGACTTCCGAGGAGGGAATTCAGGAAGAAGAAGAGGAGAAAGAAAAGAATTAAGGGAAATTAGGCTTGCTATTCACAAATCAACCCTCTAAGGTAAGAATTCTCTTTTAATTTCTTGAAATTAAGATGTTATACTCATGAATTTATGGAATTTAAGTTTAATTAAGAAGGAATCAAGCTTAATTGGTGTTTTTATGGAGTAAAATGAAGTAGAATATATGAATGAACAAGATAAGGAAGAATTTGTAAGGATTGAGCTCATATTATGTACATGCATGGTAGATTTGAAGAATGTAGTTCAATATTTTGACATGTATGGTTTCATTTCATGAAATTCTTGTTTAAACACTTATTTTCTTACATGATTTCTGTGGCTCCTAAGGATTTCAAAAGAGTTTCCTCATGGATTTTTAAGTTGAAGCTTCTAACTATATATTTTATGTTTTTACAATTTGATTGAAGTTTTGAGCTTACAATTGGCAAATTGGGCTTGTTTTTGAAGTTGTGATTGTGTTTGAAGTTGGAAATTCATTTCCGTATTTTTAAGTTTTCTTGCATGGCTTAAAGAATTTTCCATGAAAGATGAATTTGGAACTCAAACAATATATGTTCTATGATTTCATACTTTAATTAAAGTTTGTGCTCTTTTAACTGAAAATTTGGGTTTTGTTTTGAAATCATGATTTTTATTTGAAGTTGGGAATTCATGATTTCTTGCATGGTTTATATGATTTCAAAGAATATTTTTAGAAAATTTAGCTTGGTACTCTCAAATACATGTTTATGATTTTAATATAAACTTAAGTATTTTGACTCCTTAAATTGGAATTGGATTTTGTTTTAAGAGCTATAATTTGTATATGATTGCAGAGTTCTACAAGTTCAAAGTTATTTTAAGAATCTTTGGAGTTGAAATACTTAGAGTTGAAGTTAAACTTTGAAAAGTTCGAGTTCCAACTGTGAAGGCAATTTTCGGATTGGTTTTTCCAGTTTCGCACGTACGGCCAGATCCCCCACACGTGAGGAAATCAAGTCGGTCCCGATTTTGTTTTTGCTCCATTTCTCTACCCTTCAGGCCTCCGTTTGCATAGTTTTAAAGTCTTTTTCATGTGCATTGGCATTTCATGTATTTAAACGAACCACAAAAGTGAAAATGTAGAACCGAATGAGTGAAAAACGAATAGGAATCGAATAAGTAAGCAACCAGTTGATTGATTGATTGAACTGTGTATTGAGTGTTTGTGCTTGAATTGTTTGTTTAGGTTGGACGCCGCAATTGTAGTGCATCTAAGCACGTATATCGAGGAGCCCACTGTGAGTAACACTGTTGTAAAGATATGTTCATTTGTATTTATTTTTTTGAATGATAAATTATATTGTTTCTGAACTGTTACTTTTTATTGATTGAATGATGATCCTCTTTTTGAACTATATTCGTGGCATCCATAGCATATTGCTATTGTTATTGTTATTGATATCGCTATTGTTACAGAGATCACTGTCAGTTCCAATCCTTGGAACTATTATCTATTGTTTCAATTGATTGTTCAATCTTTAAGACCTATTGTATTGTTGCTATTAGATATACTACGTATGACTTGTACAAATATGATTGATTGAATTGAACAATTAAACGATTGATTGACAAAAACATATTGATTGAAAATGTTCTATTGATAATCAATTGTTTCAAATACTATAAGGACATCATTCTTAATCTCTTTAGATAATTGTTATTCACTGGGCTCTACCTCACTGTTTACTATATATATGTAGGTGATCGAGCACTGGATCAAAGCTAGTGGCGTCGACCCGAACCTTGTTTTTGTCAAGCCAACCAGTGTGCCTCACCGTGAGGTTCCAAAGTAAAACGTGTCATGGCATGGGCATCTTAAATTCACCCTTTTGTAATTGTTATTTTGGATGCAGTGTTTTTATGACTTTTGTTACTCCTACGTTTACTAAGGGTTTTAATTCCCTAAATTGTGTTTTGCTATTGTATATAGATGTATTGTGGGCTTAAGTGTTGTGAATATGTAATTATGTATATGAATGTTTGTTTTCATTTAGGTCCTCACAGCTCATTGGACGATGTATTTTATTATTGATTGGCTTCCGCTAGTCCCTATTTGTCGTAATTATTGTTTTATTGTTAAGCAGGCCTTCCGTAATCACGGATTACTAGCCGGTTACGATGCTAAACCCATAGGAGCGGGTTTGGGTCGTGACAAGAACAGAGGTCACCGAAGGCACAATCAGAACTGAGGTTAATGGATCCATCACAAACAGAGGGCCACAAGGCGACCAATCAAAAACAAATGGTTTATTTAAATCCCCCAAGGTATGGGACTACCATAGTGGTACTTACAGAAAATAATTATTTATAAAATCATTGTCAAATAATTTTTAAAATTTAAACAAACATATTCATGGGTTTCAATTTAAGCAAATAGAGTTCAAAAGATAATTAACGTACTTGAAATCTAAATATAAGTTATAAAACATAACTTGTATAAAATAAATTATGATAATTCAAAACATACGAAAAATATGTTATCGTAACTCAATGTACAATAGAACTCACCTTAAAATTACTCTTAAATTAGCCTTGACTCACTTCCCATTTCTGAGGCTCCCTTTACAACCTAGATTTGCTTACTCCTTTATATTTGTGTTTCCAGCTCGAATGCCTTCTACTATAGCACCAACCCTCATTATTTATACATAACCAAATGTGAGGCCCAAGCAAAAGGATCATACACGTAGGAACTTCCCCTCTTGCCACCTGTTTTACCCTTTCGGCTTCTCACAATTTTATGGTTATTACCATCTTGGTAATTTACAATGATGTCTAAAGTTACATATGATTATAAGTTAAGTTAGTATCTAAAAATTTCACCACTAAACTATAAAATATCATTTATTGCTTACGAAAATATTTAATATTCTAAAAGTGCGATATCCCACAATCTATCCCTTTAAACAATGTAATCTTTTAATTTCTAACTTTTTAAACCACAAGCTTCCACTATGCATTTTTTTTAATATAATAAGGAATTCTATTTATTTATTCATTATTACATATATACATATATATATATATATTTTTTTTCTTCTACTCATGATTAATTGATATTAACATGGTATTGAATTAAATTAAAAATTTAGGTGTCACATTGTATACACACCACTCAACCCTTCTTTCCACACACTTGTTGAGTGACCCTACTTCCAGATTTGTAGACCCATGTGAAGACCATTCAAGATCACAGTGTGAAGTGAAGTGAAGTGAAGTGAAAACAAAGTCCTCAATTGAAGACATCCATTGAAGACCCTATTGAACCTCCATTAAAAATACCATTGAAAATCCTCCAAAATATTGTTAAAGATGAGGTATCTTTCCATTTTGTTATTGCATTTACCATTTACAGATCTATGTGCACTCTATTGCTATAAAACCCTCGTTTTTATTTTATGCTTTCGGGTTTGGGGATTTCAGCATTAGTTTTCTAAAATTATATATTTAATTCGAAACTTAAATTCTAAATAAAATTGATTAGTTCGACAAATTTGTTTAAAAAAAATTAAAAAAAACTTTCAGCAATTGATGTCCGAAAATAATGAAATAATTTGGCAGTTGATATCTGAATATAATGAAATAATTCAGCACTGGTTGTTCGATTAAAAACCGCAAAAGGAAAAAAAAAGAAGTTCTACACGAAAAAACTAACATTTTCATCACTAATAGAGTATAAATCTAGAGATTAAAGCAATATGAGAGTTGTTATGAGAGTATTGTTTTGCAAGCAATAGAGGAATATAGAGTGTGTAGCAAGCAAAATGACAACAATGGAAAAATTAGGATTTAGTTTTTCTTTTACTCAAAAGGTGTACATTGAGATTTTTTTATTTTTATTTTTTAAATATGTGTACAACTTATAATATTATGGGTGTTAGTAGATGTCCATTATAGTCATTTTAGTGTAGGGTATAATTGCTATTAAAATAATATTTTATTAAATATGTGCACTGAGCTAATTAAATATGTGAAAATAGAATTTCCCGTGTCGGTTTGATTATTCAAAACTTACAGGACTAGTATTTTTACCATTACTCAAACCTATTTCAACAATATAAGATAGTGTTTGGTTTAGTTTTGGAATCGTAATTCTAATTATAAAATTTCAAAATTTATAACCAAACTATTTTCAAAACTCATTAACAAACGCACAACTCAAAATTCTTTTCAAAACTCATAACTAAACTCTTTTCAAAATTATATTTTTAAAAAAATTTATTTTTTATTTTATTCTTTAAAAATATTTTTTGAAAAAATATAAATTTTCAAAAAATACTTTGTTTATTTTTATTTTTGAAGAAAAATATTTTTTTATTTAAAAAAAATAACGATCCAAAAATTTTTAAATTTTTTTTAAAAAAAATAAATATTTAAAAAAAAAGTAAAAATTTTTTTTAAAAAGTTTTAAAAAAAATATATTTTTTTATTGTTTTAAGTATTAGCTAAATTCAAAACCTAAAATACAATTCAAAATTCTTTTCAAAACTCAAAACTTATAACCAAACAAATTTTCTCTTTTCAAAACTCATAACTCAAAACACAACTCTACATTCATATTATAATTCTAAAACTAAATCACATGAAGATTTTAACAAAAAAGTCAAAAGTCATTATAAAAAGATTATTTTTTTTTACTTTTTTACATGTTTTTTTCCGTAATAAATTGAGTAAATTACACTTCCTTTATGTTTAATCAGTTTCCCACTTTGGCCTGTAAAGTTTATTTTTTCCACTTTGACCCTTTATGTTTCAAGTTTTTCTGAATGTACTCCTAAAATTAATTTATGTTCAAAATTAGACAGAAAATGTCATAATAACTATTACATAACATAAATAATACATTATATTGAAATTTAAATTTATGTTAAAGAGGTGAGTTATATATAATAAAATATTTTTATACCACATAATTGTTAATGTGTCATTTTCTGTCTAATTTTTAACAAAAATTAACTTTAAGAGTAAATTAGAAAAAAAAAAAAAAAAAACTTAAAACATAAAAGATTAAAATAAAAAAAAAATAAATTTTAAGAACCAGAATAGAAAAGTGATCAAATATAAAGAGTTCCTAAAAAACTAAAAGTTCATTTATGAAAACAACATTCACGATTTGCCCAAAAGGTCACACCTACGGGATGGTAAAACAAACAATTTTAGCAGAAAAAAAAGGTACGAAATCATCCATTTAATTTTCTAATACAATTAAAAAAATTATTTTTAAACATAACTTTTCTTTATCACCTAAAAAACTAAAAAATCACTAAAAAAATTAATCCCAAACACCCACTAAACTTGGTATTATGATATGTGTATTAAGAAAACAAATTCTATGGAGCATGAAAAATGTATCTCAAATCTCATTTTCAAAGGTGAGTGTGTGCAGGCCCGTGTTGATATTTTTGAGGCCCAAAGTCGATAATTAATTGATAAATTTTTGGAGCCCTTCACATTTTCTTTTTATTGAATGAAAAAAAAAAATGAAGGTAAAGAATAAAAAATTTGTGTCAAAATCACAAAAAATACTTAGCATTACATTACAACAACTACCAAGTATCGCTTGATTCTTGCTCTTCTTACATTTTTAGAAGCAAATAAATCAATCATACTTGCATAATCTAATTTTTTTACAAAATCATTTTTAATGGATAACAATACTAATTATTTTAAATGGGTCTTTCAATTTTTTAATGAGTCAATTTATTTTAAATTAGTTTGGGCCTTCCTTAATTTTTTTTATACTTAAAACATACATAATATATTACACTAAACTATAATAGGAGGGGGCCCTTTTGGGTCTATTGTTAATGGATAACAATACTAATTTTTTTGAATGGGCCTTTCAATTTTTGAATGGGTCAATTTAGTTTAAGTTAATTTGGGCCTTCTTTAATCTTTTTTTAACTTAAAACATATATAATATATTACACTAAATTATAATAGGAGGAGGCCCTTTTCGGGGTCTATTTTGAGAGGCCCTAGGCTATGGCCTGGTGAGCCTATGCCCAGGGCCGCCCTTGAGTGTGTGATCTAAATTTAAAGTTAATGACATGTGAGCCATACTCGCAGTGATAATAGATTTTTGATTTTATTTTTTTAATAATTCTTTTAAGCTTATAATATTTCTAAATTTTAAATTTTGAAAATTTAAAAACAAGTATTAAAAGTTTGTAAGTATGGCTCCTCTCCATAACACCATCATTCATATTTCATTATACTCTATTTTGAACTCACAATAATAATCCAAACAATTCATCTTATAAATCTCATAATATAAATCATATGTGTAAAAAATTAGTTTTATGAGATATTACTAAACACATGAATAAATTATATTTTATTTTTTAAATTAAACACGCATTTTATAAATCAAAATTTACTTTATTCTTTGATATCCGATGAAATTATTGAATTATCCTTGTAAACCCATAATAAAACCCATAAAATATAGAGGATAATAATATGCAAAAAAAAAAAAAGTAATTCCATATTTGAGTGAAGTGCAAATAATTTCATATTTGATATTTACATAAATATCAAAGTACAATAATTGATTTCTTTGTTTTTTTTTACATAAAAGCAAATATTCAGCTTATTTTTTGTCATTATTGTTTGGACTTTCATAATCGAACAAATTCACTTTAACAAAGTGAATTTGTTCGA
>JAXFYN010000572.1:0-80394 GCA_036172215.1 Camellia granthamiana
TCCCAGATTTCTGCTTCTAGGCTAGTGCAATGGCCTAGGTAACCATGGTAACCCCATATCCAGGAGCCAACTTCATCTCTGAATAGTCCACCATAGCCTGACTGTCCTGGGTCACCTTTGGAGCATCCATCAGTGTTGAGTTTTAGTTTTCTTGCAATAGGACAAGACCAAAAAATTAGTATAGGGTTTATGTAATTTGGATTGAGGAAATTCTGAAATGCTTGTTGAGTTGTCCCTGCTTGCTCTAAAATGAGCTTGACACTGATAGATGGGGGTTGAGTGTGGTTATCAAAAACTACTCTGTTTCTTTCCTTTCAGATGCTCCAGGGAGTTGTTATGGAGACTAAGAGCCATTGTATTTCATTGACTTGCACCTTACTTTTAATGTCAGTTTTGACCCAATCCTAAATTAAAGTAGATATGCTTTGTTACCACCAGCTGGAGTCTCTTAGAAATAGCCAAACAGATTTTGCTTTAGGACAACCTCTGAGAAGATGAATGATGTCTTCCCTGCTGCACTGGCATCTGGGACATGTGTCAGTCAATGAGAGATTTCTGATTAGCCTCTAATGATTGGTTAGGAGTTTATCTTGCACCACTAGCCACAGGAAGCTTTTAATTTTTGAGGAGCCTTTATCTTCCACAGCCACTACCAGTCTTCCCAATTACTAACCTGCCCTGAAAGGGCTTGGTATGCTGCAACAGTGGAGTAGTTACCATTGGTAGAGCCGTTCCAAATTGGGCCATCAGAGAATGCCACATACCTGGGCCTGAATATAGTGAGAATATCTTCCTTGTCTTGTTAAGATATGACTGTTTTAATAGAAGACAGATTCCATTGTCCCTCATCATCTAAAATAGAGCTAACTTTAGTGGTATTATCAATAAGAGGTCCTTGGTATTTGTTGCGAAGAGGCTGTGATCCGCACCACCAGTCAGTCCATAATGAGATGTTCTCCCATGTACCCACATTCCATTTGATGTTTTTATCCAAAACATCCCTATTCTTGATAATGCTTTTCCAAGTGCGAGAGGCTCTTCTTTTGGTTGGCCAGTTGGATAGAGTATTATTTCTGAGGTATTTTGTTTTGAGAACAGTACACTAAAGATTCTCAGCATTACTAATTAACTTCCAACCTAATTTGGAAATGAAAGCAGAATTTTTCTCTATAGCTTTCCTGATACCAAGCCCACCATGCTTTTTGTTTTTACACACTTGGTTCCAGTTAACAAGATGAATTTTCCTAACCCCTTCAGTGCTACCCCACAGAAAATTTCTATTCAGCTTATCAATGTGGTCACAAACATGTCTGGGGATTTCCAAGGTTTGCATCAAGTGGTTAGGTATAGTAGATGTGACAAATTTAACCAGTGTAGTTCTACCAGCTAAAGACTGGTTCTTAGCTTTCCATCCAGAAAGTTTTTTGGACATTTTCTCAATGACATCCTCTATGAGAGTCTTATTAATTCTGTGGTGGAGAATGGGTGTGCCTAAGTATTTACGTAAGTCATCAGTCAAAGGTATGCCACACTTATGGCTGAAAAGGAGGGCTTCCCTACGAGAGAGGTTTGGAGAGACAAACATTTTTTATTTAAGCGGGTTAACTTTTTGACCAGACATGTCACAAAACTCAGAAAGAACTTCCATAATACAATCATAATTTTTATCAGTAGCTTTGGCAAACAAAATGAGATCATCAGCAAAAAACAGGTGGAAGATAGAAGGGCTATCTTTGGAGACCTTAAGGCCCTTCCACCTGCCACTATCAGTTTGAATTTTAATCTGATTTGAAAGATTTTCCATGCAAAGAACAAAGAGATAGGGGGAGAGAGGATCTCCTTGACGAAGGCCTCTTCCCATGTTCATGCTGGGGAGAGTCTCACTATTCCAGATAATAGAGGATCTAACAGTAGAAACACAACTCATAATAAGGGTAATCCAATCAGAATTAAGGCCAAGTTCTTTAAGAGAATGTTGTAAGAAGTCCCATGGTAGCCTATCATAAGCTTTTTCCAGGTCAATTTTAAGAACCATACCCCTAGACTTGCCTTTCTTAAGCCTAAGAGTGTGGATAATTTCCTAGGTAATGATAATATTATCTGTGGTAGTTCTGCCAGGTATAAAACTACTCTGGTTAGGACTGATGAGGTCAGAGAGAAGGGGTCTAATTCTGTTGACAATGATCTTGGTAATGGCCTTATAGGTGACATTGCAAAGGCTAATAAGCATGAATTGTTTAATGGTCTCAGGGTTGTCAAGTTTAGGTATGAGGACTATTTGAGTTTCATTAATATCCTGAGGGACAAGTTTGTTTTGAAAGCAGGTTTTGATGAAATGACAAAAGGAGGGGCCAACAATGTTCCAATATTGATGATAAAAAATAGCTTGAATGCCATCCTTGCCTGGAGCTTTGAAAGCTTTGATGTTTTTGATGGCCTGGAAAATTTCAGAGTTGGAAATGGGAGCTAAGAGCCTATCATTATCTTCGGGAGTGAGTCTAGTTCTAGCAATATTATTCCACCCCTCAACAATGGTAGTCTCTTCAAACTTGAAAAGGTTAGTAAAGTGGTCAATGATGTGGGCTTTAAGGTCATTCATTCTAGAGATCCAATTTCCCTCATCATCTTTAAGAACATTAATTTTAAGTTTCCTCCTTTTGACAAGGGTAGAAATATGAAAAAATCTGGTGTTTTTATCCCCCAAAGTTAGCTATTTGGATCTAGATTTTTAAAACCAGAGAATTTCTTCTTGAAAAAGAGTGTTGTTATACTGATTGACTAGTTCCTTTTCTAAAAAGTGGAGATTATGAGAGAAAGCAAGAGCTTGGGCTTTTTGGATACCCTCAATACGAGCAAGAAGGGTTCTTTTTCTTTTGAAAATGTTACCAAACACTTTTTTATTCCAGATTTTAACATTATCAGTAAATGAATTGATGGCTTCTAAAAGGTTATTAGACCTATTCAGCCATGAATTCTGAACAACATCAATAAAATTTGAATGGCAAAACCAAGTTGTTTCACATCTAAAAGGCCTATTCAGCGGGTTAGAATGATGCATACCTTGGGTGAAGACCACCAAGGGGGAGTGGTCTGAGTAAGTGCGAAGTAGGGTCCTTACAGTGCCTTTGGTGAAGAGGGCTCGCCATTGGTCATTGCTCATTGCTTTGTCCAAATGCTCCATTGTATTGGCTAAACCTTGTCTGTTGTTGGTCCAGGTAAGTCGAGGGCCTACACTACCCAAGTCAATAAGATTGCAATTGTTGATTCTGTCTCTGAATCTCTGGGTTCTGGTTGGGGGAGAAGCTCCTTCTTTCACTTAGATCAGTGAAGTCATTGAAGTCACCAACCACCAACCAAGGCTGGTGCATATTGGTAGCTGTCCTCTTCAGATCCTCCCAAAGATTATCTCTGATTGCTGGGTTGGGGTTGGCATAGACTTCATAGTCTTCTCTGTGGATGGTGGCTTGAATATATTGGTTAGAAACAAAAGATGTTCTAACATTAACACGGGTCGTGTCCCAGAGCATCCACATTCCCCCTATTCTACCTATAGGATCAACCATTGTGGAGGCTGAGAATCCAAGATTATTGAAGAAGTTCCCAAGGGAACTAAATGGAACTTTAGTTTCCATAAGGACCAGAATTTCAAGTTTATGGGTGTTGAGGAGTTCTCTTAAATTACGCTTGAAGGTGTTGTTCCCTACCCCTCGGCAGTTCCAAATCAAAATTTTCATAGAATTCATGGATGGGTATTGTGGTAGTGGGTCAGAATCCAATTTCGTGAGGATACTACGAATCCTTTGATGATCTTGGTTTATTGACTGCGTGGATGCCAGCTGCCATGAGTGCACTGGAGGCCCTGGTATGGTGCTCCAACTTGGCTCGATTCTCACCCTTAGCTATTCGATCCACCAAATTATGTCTACGCGGTGAATTGCTTCTATCCATGGTTCTAGTAAGAGGCTCAACGTATTGCCCTCTATCTGGTGCACCAAACTCTGTGGTAATGGAGTTTCCATGGCCTCCATTGTGTGTTCCTGGATCTGGTGGTTTGCTGTGGTGCAAGTCTCCATCTAGCAAAGAGGTTTGAAGGTTTGTAGTAAGGGTGTGTGAAGGATTAAAGGAAGAAATAATGGTGGGGGGTGGTGGTAGATGTAAGGTAGGTCCATCCTCGATAAGCTTTGCCATTGGGATTTCTGAGGATTGTAAATTTGCTTGCAGGTGAATATTATTTGCAGGTTGGGAAGGTACCTTTTCAAGGCTAATGGGGACTGCCCCTTAGCAATTTGTAGCTGTGAGATGTGAGATGTCACATGTGTTGGCTTGTGGTTCTGAATCTACTAACTACGAAGGTGTTACAAGATCCAACGAAGGTTTTGAGGTTCTATGACTGATGGTGGTGGGCTTTTTGGTTAAGTGGGCGTTAAAGGCCACTTTCTCATAGCCTGATCTAGTAGTTTTTTTACCTCTGTTATGTTCCTCCTCTTAATGGCTAGTGTGGCCCAGCTCCGCATATTTATTAATGTTTGGGCTAGTCTCCTGAATGTGGGCTTTCTTGTATACTGTTGGGCGTTTGCTTGTCTTTTGCACAAGCATCCAAGGCCCAAAATTCTTATCCCCTTCCTTTAACCCAATCTGTTGTACGTGACCGTTATCCACTGAAAGAGTCGTTTGGGATGTCTCCGTCACAATTAGTGGGTCTCCTACCGGCGGCAACTAGAGTTCTGGTTCATCTGATGTGTTCGGTGTACTGCCTTGAATCGACATAGCTCCTTGCGGTGGTCCACCCTACCACAATGAAAACAGACTGAATGAATAGATTCATATTCAATATTGTAACTTTTCTTACCTAAGATGAATCTGGGACAAAGTGGTTTGCTAAGATCCACTTCAATGCAAACTCTTGCAAAGCGCCCTTTTTGTGGCCATGGCAGTAGTGAGGTCAATTTTCAAAGGTTTCCCAAATTGCCTCGTGATGGTGTGTAGAACTTTTTCTTGAAAGTACTCAATCGGAAGCTCCGGAAACCTAACCCAGACAGCTGTGGTGGTTTCAAAGGCTTTCAATGCCTTGAAGTCAGGCTCCCATTTGCGTACTGTGAAATAATGATCCATTATTACCCATAGACCACCTGAATAAACCATTGCACAGTCCTCTTGAGGTGAGAACTTAAATAGGAAGTAGTTGTTTCCTAGATCAATTGCATTAAAATCATCTTGGAGCCCCCAAAGTGTTTTGATTCGAGAACAAAGCATTCTATACCCTATACTTTTCCTAAGTAGTCTAATGAGCAGAGCATTAGCCCAAGGTTGTCTGATTTCTTTCAATAATTTTTTTGGTAAATCGATTGTGGGTATCCCATCGTCCCTCTGTGGAGTAGGCCTATCTTGGATGTCTGTGTCCCCATCCTCATCTTCCTCCTCAGTGTTGATGTTGTCTTCTAGCTCATTAAAGTAGAAGTCATTGCTTCTTGTTGCTGCGAGGGCATCCTTGAATGATTTAACTTTGGGTCCCTCAGCTGGTGTATCTAACATCTTAGGGCTAGATGATTGAGATTGGGATGGGAGATTTGGTAGATTTGGTAAGAGAGACCCTTCCTCAGTGATTTGCATCTCTTTCTCCCCTCTTGACTCCTTACTCTTGATCTTCTTGGTGCTGCGAATGAGATGGTCTTCCTCTTCCTGTGATTTTTCTTTGGGGTCAAAAACGGCAGTAGATGTTGAGCTAATTCTAAAACTTGGCATTAACGATTGACAAATTTAGTATTAGGTGAAGGTTTGGGTGTACAGATATTCAGTAAATTTCTTCACGGTTGTTATGATAATAATAACATGGGTGAATTACTCTAACAATTCCTATAGTTTGGAGTTCGTGCCATTTTGGTCCGTGACTTTTCAATTGTGACACATTTGACTTTAAATTTTGAATTTTGCTCCAAATAAGGACAATCGAATATATCATTATTCAATTTTAAGGGTAAAGTCATCAATTTGATAAAATATAAACTAA
This sequence comes from Camellia granthamiana, assembly GCA_036172215.1. Taxonomy (NCBI): domain Eukaryota; kingdom Viridiplantae; phylum Streptophyta; class Magnoliopsida; order Ericales; family Theaceae; genus Camellia; species Camellia granthamiana. Next base: position 6,008 of record JAXFYN010000572.1, read on the forward strand.
TTTGACAAAAATAATGTCAAAAAAAATATTTTTGAATTTTTAAAAATTATTTGTACCCACCAAAGATAAAATTATATAAACTTGATAAATCTTTTACAGATTTATTTATTTACCAAATTAATTTCTATTATATGTTTGGATGATGATCATGTAATGGGTGGTTGTTTTTATTTTCATTAAATTAGTTTCTATTTTTTCAAAAGTCAAATATAGTGACAACTTTGATATCATTATTAAACCAATCCATTAAATTAAAAAAAAAAATCCAAAACTAAAAATATTTCATATATTAAATATATTGATTATACATTAAAAGCCTAACAACCACCATTATATGATTATCATCCAAACGCATAATAAAATTTATTTTGGTAAAAAAATAAATAAATATGTAAAAGATTTATTAATTTTACATAATTTTTAAAAATTCAAAAATATTTTTTTAATATTTATTTTTGTCAAATTAATTTATATTTTATCAAACTGACGATTTTGCCCTTGAAATTAGGTAATGGTATATTTAATTGTCCTTATTTGAAACAAGATTCAAAATTCAAGATCAAATGTATCACAATTGAAAAGTCAGTGATCAAAATGACATGAGTCTTCAACTATAGGGATTGTTAATGTAATTCACCCTAATAACATTGACATATAAAAAAAAATTAAATTATAGCGTAAATTACGAATCACCTCCTAAAGCCTGCCTAAAGGTTCAAATTTCTAGCATGTTGTTATGATAATTGACATATAAAAAATTATAAGTAAATTACAGAAGTTTGCTTAAATTTTCAAATTTCTATCATACAAATGATTATTTTTATTAATAAATTATTAAATTAATTAATAATTTTTAATAATTTAAAAAATATATTTTAATTAACAATTCTGATAATTTTATTGTTCTATAGTAAAACAGTTAGAAATTTTATTTATTTTTATTAATTCTATTAAATAAAAAATTATAACAATAGAATATTTATAATTTAACTATTCTCAGAATCACATGGGACATTTTTTATTTTAAACAAATCTCATAAAGTGTATTTATAATTTACCTAAAAATTATTTATCAATCTTAATTTAATTATCTCGTCCCACATTGTTGTCTATTAGCAAAATTGTGACGTGATTAAATTATGGGAAAATAGAGTTGAGATAAGTGATAAACTATACAGACATTAATATAAATTTTTTAATAAATTTATGGAATAACCTGGTAATTTCTCCTTAGATTATCTCTGAAAGGGGTCCATAAATGTGAAAACGGAACACGCGTTGGACTTGGGCGGTGGGGCATTCCTCTTTCGCCCCCGACGCATGACCCACTGCTCTTTCCTTCTGCTTTCGCTTTTCTTCTTCCTTTGATTTTCCTTTGTTTTTTGTTTTCTTGTTTTTCCTATATATATATATATTTATATTTCATAATTTTTTTACTTTTGACTTTGTTTATTTGGTATCTAAGATCCTTTAAGAGTTGCACACCATGTGCACCTTCATTACTGGCCATTGGATCACACAAATTAATCTTGACCATTGAATTCTTTAATTTTGAAAAATTAGACACCAGGGCAACTAGTTGACCGATCTCTATTCTATCTTCTTCATAGTGTATTCTCTCTCTACTTTCACTTTCGTCTCTCTCTCTGTGTCGCCCTCTCTATCTCTCTCTCTCTCTCTCTGCTACTTTTTCCTTCCATCTCTTCCCCTGCTCATCTCGCTTTCTTCTCTCTCTACTGCTCTCATTCCTCTCTTTTTCTTTGGCTCGATTGAATACAGGCCAAAGTGGTTGTTTTGTTTAAAACCCTAATCTAACCCAGTGAGCAATGTTTACCAATAACATTTACTGAATTTTTTTACCAAGGAATAATAGTACGCCTTGAATTGTAGGCAAAATTATCGGGTTCAGGTTGATTATTTATGAACAAAAACGTGTATATGACTCAACCTAATAATACAATGAGAAAATTAGTGAAACATCTTTCTTCAACTTTGTATAATAGGAGAGGTCAAAGATGTTTTTTTTATTAGCTAAGGTCCCTCGATAAAATTTATCTGTTATCATATCAGATAAATTTCAAAATTTCTTTGTGAAATAAGATAAATGTCTTTGTTAAAACTAAAATTTCTCTATGTGGGGGTCAAAATTTCTCTAAATCGAGCACAAATTTTTCTTAATCAAATTTTTTCTGTGAAAATGTTAAGAAATCCCAACTACTATGAAAATACTTTATTTCATTTATCTTATAAAATCTTAATATCATGAACCTTGAAAAAAATTTTCCCAATAAAAAATTAGTTACATATTTTATTAAACGTAAAATAAAATTTTAATGACATTTTTGAATCTTACATAAACTATATCCAACTTGTTAAACGTAAAATAAAATTTTAATGCTAATATAGGTTTAATTTTTGTTTTTAATTAAAGATAATGTTTTTTTTTGTTTGTTTATTATTTGAGTTAATATAATAAAAATTTTATAGTGAGCATTTGAAATTAAACTGAAGGTAGATTGGAGTGTTTGAAAAATCATTCAAAAATAATGGCGAGTGTTTGAAATTAATTTTTAATTATTCGAAAAAATTTGGGAGATTAGAAAACAGAGCCTCTGGGCTTTGACGGAGCAAACTGATCTTCGTTCCATTCCTTGCATTGCAACCCCAGGTCTCTGTTTCCTTCCTTTGCAAAGAAAAGAAAAGAAAAGAAAAGAAAAGAAAAGAAAAGAAAAGAAAAGCATGGCTGATTTGGTGGGGGGGGGGCATTTCTCTCAGCTACCATTCAAGTGTTGTTTGATCGGTTGGCCTCTCGCGAGGTCATTAACTTCTTCCATGGAAAAAACCATGGTGATACAGTCCTCCTCCTTCTCAGAAAGCTCAAGCTATCGTTGCTGGGACTTAGTGATGTGCTCAATGATGTAGAGGACAAGCAAATCACTAATCCAGCGGTGAAAGAATGGGTGGAGGAGCTTAAAGATGTTGTCTACCATGCAGATGACTTAGTAGATGAGATTGCTACTGAAGCTTTGCAGTCCAAGTTAGAAGCTGACTTCCAAAGCTGCATCAGCATCAGCATCAACCTAAGCCAGGTACTAAGTCTAAACCCCCTCACCTTGACACCTACTACTACTGCTAGTTTGTTTGATGCTGGGATAGAGTCCAGGATAGAGGAGATCATCGATAGATTAGAATATTTTGCAAGAGAAAAAGATGTTCTTGGTTTGAGAGAAGTTGTTGGGCATAGTAACTTGTTTCACAGATCGCAAACTTCTTTGGTCAATGAATCTCGTGTTTATGGAAGGGATGTTGACAAGGAGGATATAATGAAGCTATTGCTCCCCGTTGATGATGAGGCAAGTGGTAGTAGTAATGAGATAGATGTGATTCCAATAGTAGGGATGGGTGGGGTTGGCAAGACCACCCTGTTAGGGAAAATCGATGAATCCCCACAAGTAAATCAATCAATGGGAATATAAACTAATGCGGAAAAATTAAATCAAAGGCAACACAAGAATTTTTACGTGGTTCCCTCAATGTGAGGTACGTCCACGGGATCGAAATCCGATTCCACTATCAACCAAATAAGTTCCAAACGATTACAAACGAGACACAAAACCACCCTTAGGTGAATTCCAAATAATCACAAATAAACAAGAGGAAAGACCTCACCAAATAGATGAACCAAAATCTTCAGAATCAGAGTTGAAGAAGACCCAAAATAACGAACCAAACTTCTTCACAAATCAAAGCACCAATTCTTGATTGACCAAGTCAAATCAAGAATAACCCAACAACACCAAGTTGATTTTTTCTCTAATACAACTTGTAGTAGCCGCCACTTTTTTTGTGTGTTTTCCCCCAAAACAATGCCTCCAATATAAAACATAATATATATTGGATCTAGGGTTTTTAATCAAACCCTAATTGTATCCCAATTGGATTGGGCCTCCACAAATATAATATATAAAAATATTATACCTAAACCAAGTCAAATTAAAACTTTTTTTCCAAAACCAATTGGGTCCCACACTCCAATAAGGAGGTATACCCAACAATTCTCCCCCTACTGACTTAGGTGGAGACATCAACCATACCCGCCAAAGTTCGACACTTTAAATGTTTGTCCCTCGACAAAGTCTTAGTCAGCATATCTGAAATATTATCATTTGTGTGAACCTTTTCGAGTTGCAACAATTTCGAATCTAACACATGACAAATCCAATGGTATCTCACATCAATGTGTTTCGATCTCGAATGAAAGGTAGAATTTTTACTCAAGTGAATAGCACTTTGACTATCACAATAAAGCACATACCTTTCTTGCTTCAAACCCAACTCTTGCAAAAATTTCTTCAACCATAACTCTTCTTTGCAAGCTTCTATAATGGCAATAAATTCAGCTTCGGTAGTTGAGAGAGCAACACATTTTTGTAATTTAGATTGCCATGCCACAGCTCCCCCTGCAAAAGTCATCAAATACCCCGAAGTAGATTTCCTAGAATCAACATCACCAGCCATGTCAGAATCTGTGAACCCATCAAGCATCGGTTTACCATCCCCAAAACACAAACACACCTTCGAAGTCCCTCGAAGATATCTTAGAATCCATTTTACTGCTGCCCAATGTTCTTTACCCGGATTAGAGAGAAAACGACTCACCACACCAACGGCGTGAGCAATATCCGGCCTTGTACAAACCATGGCGTACATCAAAGAACCAACTGCTGAAGCATAAGGAACTTTCAACATCTCTTCTTTGTCTTTCTCACTTGTAGGACATTGATTCGAACTAAGTTTGAAGTGACCTGCAAGTGGACAACCAACCGGCTTTGCTTTATCCATGTTGAATCTCTCAAGAACTTTCTCAATGTAGCTCTCTTGAGACAACCAAATCAGTCCCTCTTTGCGATCACGAACAATTTTCATACCAAGTATTTGCTTTGCCGGTCCCAAATCTTTCATAGCAAAAGATTTACTCAACTCCAATTTCAACCTGTTAATCATGGTAGAATCTTGACCCACAATTAACATGTCATCAACATAAAGCAAAAGAATAATAAATTTGCCATCCGGGAAATTTTTCACAAACACACAATGGTCCGAAGTGGTTTTAGAAAAGCCATTATTCATCATGAAAGAGTCAAATTTTTTGTACCATTGCCGCGGAGCTTGCTTGAGGCCATACAAACTTTTCTTCAATTTGCAAACAAATTTCTCTTTCCCTTTCTCCACAAAACCTTCCGGTTGCTCCATGTAAATTTCTTCTTCAAGATCACCGTGAAGAAATGCGGTCTTCACATCAAGTTGTTCAACTTCAAGATTCATACTTGCAGCCATGCCAAGTACAACCCGAATAGAAGACATCTTCACAACCGGCGAGAAAATCTCGTCAAAGTCAATGCCTTTCTTTTGCCCAAAGCCTTTCACTACAAGACGTGCTTTGTACCTCAGATTCTTCCTATCATTCTTCAATTTGAAGACCCACTTATTTTTCAGAATTTTCCTCCCCTTAGGCAACTTCACTAAATCATAAGTGTGATTTTCAAGTAAGGAATTCATCTCTTCTTCCATTGCCCTTTTCCAATCATCTTTCTTTGCATGCTCAATTGCTTCTTGGTAGCTCTCCGGCTCCCCTTGATCAGAAATCAACACAAATTCATTGGGAGGATACTTTCTTGAAGGTTGTCGGTCCCTTGTAGATTTCCTCAACTCAAGTTGTGGTGGCGGTTCTTGAGTTGGATGCTCTTCCTCAATTTCTGGCTCAACTGCATTAGGATTAGCATCATCCTCTACATCTTCAATAGGTGGCTGCACATCTCCCCCATTTTCATCATCAACTAGAGATGAAGGAGATGGATCCATGTCAATGAGATCACTAGTTTTTGGCTCCGGTTGATCACCTTTACCAAAGTCTTCAATTGTTTGGTCTTCAAGAAACACAACATCACGGCTTCGAATAACTTTCTTGTCGACCGGATCCCATAATCTATACCTGAATTCATCACGCCTATAGCCAAGAAAAATACATTGTCTTGACTTACTATCAAGCTTGGACCTCTCATCCTTTGGAATGTGAACAAAAGCTCGGCAACCAAACACTCTCAAGTGCTCATAAGACACATCTTTTCCAGTCCAAACTCTTTCAGGAACATCACCATTCAAAGGATAGCAAGGAGATAAATTGATCAAGTCAACCGCTGTACTCATTGCCTTACTCCAAAAGGATCTTGGCAATTTAGCTTGTGAAAGCAAACACCTTGTTCTTTCCACAATGGTGCGGTTCATCCTCTCGGCAACGCCATTTTGTTGAGGAGTCTTCTTAACTGTCTTTTGATGCCGAATACCTTGGCTGCGACAATACTCATCAAATGGCCCAATGTATTCACCACCATTGTCTGTTCGGATGCACTTCAATTTCTGCCCTGTTTCTCTTTCAACCATGGCCTGAAAATGCTTAAATACTTCTAGAACTTGATCTTTAGTTTTTAGTAGATAAGCCCAAATTTTCCTTGAATAATCATCAATGAAAGTAAAAAAATAAAGTGCACCACCATGTGTTCTAACTTTTAAAGGACCACAAACATCCGAATGAATTAACTCCAACACATTTTCTTTTCTAGAAGCAACATTTTTATGAAAAGAAACTCTATGTTGTTTACCCGCCAAGCAATGAACACAAGTTTTAAGATGTGTACCTTTCAAACCGGGTAGAAGCTCTTTCTTGAACAATACTTGCAGCCCCTTTTCACTCATGTGGCCAAGCCGCTTGTGCCACAATTCGGTAGAAGTATCATCTTCAAGTGCATTGACAACACCTTTACAAATTTTTCCTTGCATCGAATAAAGTGTATGAGTCTTCTTGCACTTACCCACCACCAAAGAACCCTTTGTGAGCTTCCATATTCCATCACCAAATTTGTTGTTGAAGCCCTCATCATCTAGCTTCCCAGTAGAGATTAAATTAAGGCGAATGTCGGGAACATGCCTCACATCTTTAAGCAACAATTTGCAGCCCAAATTTGTTTCCAAGCAAACATCACCCATACCAATAATCTTGGACAAACCTTCATTACCCATTCGAACAGAACCATAATCTCCTGCAGTGTAGGTAGTGAAGAAATCAACTCGAGAAGTCACATGAAAAGAAGCACCAGAATCAATCACCCAATGACTCTCTTGATCCACAAAATTGATACAATCATTTTCACAAACGACCATGATATCATCGGTAGTAACTGCTGTTGTGTCTTCTTGCTTCTTATCCACACTTTTGTCACGCCTTTTCTCTTTATTCTTGAGCTTTCGGCATTCTCGATTCATGTGCCCTTTCTCATGGCAATAATAACACTCAACGCCTTTCTTTGAAAAAGAACTATCTCTTAACTTGTCACGGCTTTGATCACGACCATGAGGAGTCCTTACTCCTCCTCCTTGTTTTACTTCGGCCTCTCACAACAAATGCTTCCGAATGAGAGGTACCGGCTGATTTTCTTCTAGTTTCTTCATTCAACAAGCTACTAGTGACTTGACTCATAGTGACAACTCCATCGGGCGCCGAATTACTAACTGTCACAACCAAAGTCTCCCAACTTTCGGGTAAGGAACTAAGTAGCATCAAAGCCTGCAACTCATCATTAAAAATAATTTTCATAGAAGCAAGTTGGTTAACGATACTCTTTATTTCATTCAGATGTTCCAGAATAGAGCTGCCCTCTTTATATTTTAAATTAACCAACTTACAAAACAGAAAGGCTTTATTTGTGGCTGATTTTCTATCATAAAGACTCTCTAGTTTTTTCCATAAATCATGTGCTGAAGTTTCAGTAGCAACATGATGAAACACACTGTCATCAATCCATTGACGGATAACACCAACGGCTTTCCGATTAAGCCTCTTCCACTCATCATCTTTCATATCAGCAGGTTTGCCACTATCACCCTCAATGGGTCCATACAAGTCTTTACAAAATAATAGGTCCTCCATTTTAGTTTTCCAAGTTACCCAATTGCTTCCATTGAAGCTAGACATACGACCCACATTCCCCTCCATTGAATTACACAAATAAATAAATCCCAATAAACCTTAAGCTCTGATACCAGTTGTTAGGGAAAAATCGATGAATCCCCACAAGTAAATCAATCAATGGGAATATAAACTAATGCGGAAAAATTAAATCAAAGGCAACACAAGAATTTTTACGTGGTTCCCTCAATGTGAGGTACGTCCACGGGATCGAAATCCGATTCCACTATCAACCAAATAAGTTCCAAACGATTACAAACGAGACACAAAACCACCCTTAGGTGAATTCCAAATAATCACAAATAAACAAGAGGAAAGACCTCACCAAATAGATGAACCAAAATCTTCAGAATCAGAGTTGAAGAAGACCCAAAATAACGAACCAAACTTCTTCACAAATCAAAGCACCAATTCTTGATTGACCAAGTCAAATCAAGAATAACCCAACAACACCAAGTTGATTTTTTCTCTAATACAACTTGTAGTAGCCGCCACTTTTTTTGTGTGTTTTCCCCAAAACAATGCCTCCAATATAAAACATAATATATATTGGATCTAGGGTTTTTAATCAAACCCTAATTGTATCCCAATTGGATTGGGCCTCCACAAATATAATATATAAAAATATTATACCTAAACCAAGTCAAATTAAAACTTTTTTTCCAAAACCAATTGGGTCCCACACTCCAATAAGGAGGTATACCCAACACACCCTTGCTCAACTTTTATATAATGATCACAGAGTGTGCAATCACTTTGAAATGAAAGCATGGGTCTGTCTCTCTAATGAATTTGATGTTTTAAGGGTTAACCAAGTAATTCTTGAGGCAATTACTCAACAAACTTGTGATGCCAAGAACCTAGATATGATTCAAGTCAAGCTGAAGGAGTTGGTGAGTGGGAAGAAATTTCTTATCGTCTTGGACGATGTTTGGAACGAGAACTATGATCACTGGGACAGCTTGAGTTGTCCTTTTAGATATGGCACACATGGGAGTAGGGTTATTGTTAAAACGCGCAATGAGAGAGTTACATCTGTCATGCAAACCGTTCCTATTCATCGTTTGCAAGAATTGCCATTTGAAGATTGCTGGAAATTGTTTGCCAAACATGCATTTGAGAAGGGAGATTTCAATTCACATCCAAAACTTGTAAATATTGCAAAGAGATCGTGAAAAAATGTAAAGGTTTGCCTTCAACTACAAAAACATTGGCAGGCCTTTTGTGCTCCAAACGAGATGCTAAGGATTGGAGCAATATATTGAAAAGTGCTATTTGGGATTTGCCAAAGGATAACATTCTTCTATCCTTAAGATTGAGCTATCATTATCTCCCTTCACATTTAAAGAGATGTTTTGCTTATTGTTCCATATTTCCCAAAGGTTATGAATTTAAAACGGAGGAATTAGTTCTGTTATGGATAGCTGAAGGTTTTCTGAAGCCAAGAAGTAACACAACAATGGAAGAAGTAGGTTATGAATGCTTCAATGAATTGTTGTCAATGTCATTATTTCAGCGAAGTGCCAGAGAATCTTGTTTTGTCATGCATGATCTTATTAATGATTTAGCTCAATCTATGTTTGGAGATTTCTGTTCAAGGTTAGATGATGACAAACCACATATTATTGTTGAAAAAGTACGCCATTTCTCATATGCTAGAGGCATATTTGACGACTTTCAAAGATTCCAGGCAATCAATGAGGCTAAGTTTTTAAGAACATTCCTACCAATACGACGTAGACATTTTTACAATTGCTGGTTGACTAAAATGGTTTTGGACGTTATTTTGTTGAGACTAATATGCTTAAGGGTGTTGTCTTTGCCGTATTATGAGATTTTTGAATTGCCTCATTCCATTGGCAATATGATACATCTACGCTATTTGGATCTCTCTTGCACAAAAATCTGACAATTGCCAGAATCTATTTGTAACCTGTATAATTTAAAAACATTGCTGCTACGTAATTGCTATAATCTTACTACCTTGCCAACAGAGATTGGAAAGTTAATTTTGTTGCGTCATCTTGACATCAGTGGAACTTATAAGTTACAAGAGATGCCAATGAAAATGAGTCGATTAAAAGATCTCCAAACATTAACTGCTTTTGTAGTTGAAACTGTAGCGGGTCAAGAATTAATGAGTTGAAGGAGTTTTGTCATCTCTGTGGAAGGCTCTCCTTTTCACAGTTGCAAAATATAAGAAGTTGCACAGATGCAATGGAAGCAAAGCTGAAGAAGAAAAACCTCATTGAAACTTTGGTGTTGAGATGGGATAGTGGAATTACTAATGATTCACAAAGTGAAAGCTGTACTTGACAAACTGCAACCTCATACAAACTTGAAACACCTCGAGATAAACAGGTATCGAGGCACAAGATTTCCAGAATGGGTGGGAGATCAATCATTCTGTAATATGGTGTCTTTACGTCTGAAGGATTGTGAGCATTGTGTTCTCTTGCCATCGCTTGGTCAATTGCCCTCTTTGAAACATCTTACCATTTCAGGGATGCATAGTTTAAGAAAGGTGGATCCTAAATTCTACGGAGATTGTTCTTTAAGTAAACCATTTCAATCTCTGGAGACTCTGATTTTTTCCAAAATGTTGGATTGGGAGGAATGGTATATATTAGATGATGGAGAGTTCTCTCACCTTCAAGAGCTTCGGGTCATCAACTGTCCAAAGCTGATTGGAGGCTTACCCAAACACATTCCATCTTGTGTGAGAGTTAAGATTAGGGACTGCCCAGGGCTTACGGCTCCACTTCCAATGAGTTGTGTTGCAAATCGATTAGTAGTGCAGGGTTGCGATGGGGTAGAATTGGGATGGCAAGGTTTGTCTTCTCTTGTAGAATTGGTTATTTCATCTACAAGTTTGAATGAATTGACACCCGAACTTTGTACCTTAACAAATCTGAAGGATTTGAGGATAGAGGGATGCCCAGACCTGTTGTCATTTCCAGACACAAGGTTGCCGCCCCTGCTTACGCGCCTTACAATCATCAGTTGTGAGGCCATACGTTGTTTGCCAGAGAGAGTGATGTGTCTCAGCAATTGCTTTCAATGTTTGGAAGTTAAGGACTGTCCAAAACTAGTTTTCCCACAATTTGAGTAGTTGGAGAAATGCTATACATCTCTGGAATATTTGTCGTTGGAAAACTGTGATTCTCTCTCATCTCTGCCTCTAGGATTGTTTCCAAAGCTTCGAACTCTAAACATCAAAGACGTCAGAAATTTTGACTCTTTCGACTCTAAACAGGCTTGGATTCCAAAATTTTGCACCACTGGAATGGCTTTCTTTGGCTGGGTGTTCTAATATGGAATCTTTTTCCCAACAAGTATTAATTGCTCCCAATTTGAAAACCTTTCAGCTATGGAACTGCGAGAAGCTGAAGTCGTTGCCCGATCGAATGCATAGCCTCACATCTCTTCAATCATTGAGTATATATAACTGCCCAGGAATTGAGTCGTTTTCGGAAGGGGGTCTGCCCTCCAGCTTGCATGGGCTTGAAATCTGGGAATGTGCGAAACTTGTGGGTCGCCGGAAAGAGTGTGATTTGCAAAGACTCCCTTATCTTACACACTTTATAATCTCCGGAGAATATGAAGAAGATGTGCTAGAGTCCTTTCCAGAGGAGGGTCTGTTGCCCTCGACTCTCATATCGCTCTGTATCCAATCTCTACCAAATCTCAAATCGCTCAACAACAAGGGCCTTGAGCATCTTGGCTCTCTCAAAAACATGAGGATTGCGCGGTGCCCTCAACTCCAATCCTTGCCGGAAGAAGGGCTTCCAAACTCCCTCCTCCTGCTGGAAATCTTCGAATGTCAATTGCTGAAACCTCGTTGCCTTAGGGATCAAGGACAAGACTAGCATGAGATTGCTCGCATCCCCCTTCTACATACGGATTCTGAACTCAGCTTTGATCAACGCACTGTTGGTCCAACACAACCCGACAGTCTTTTTTCTGAATTCGACACTGCAATATTTAGAACTTTCCACTCAGGTATTTGCTCAACACCTTGAAAAATATTTTCAAACAACAATTAAATAAGAGAAAATGTTGCCTATAATTTTATTTTTATTTTTTTTTTAAAATTTTTTCTAGATTTAGATTCAAATAAATAGGTCTGATGTGAGCTTATTTAGTTTTGTGTTTAGGAATAAAGAAGATAAAAAGAAGATAAAAAATAAAATTATCCATAACATTGCTGGTAATTAATTTTCATTCAAATCTATTCATCTTATTTATTAATAATTTTCACTCAACTGCTTCTCTCTCTCTATATGTTTAATAGAAAAGGAAAAGGTCAAATGTTGACCATCAAGGGGCCATCCTAATTGGTAAAGGAATTTGCTCATCTTCTTATTAATCAAGATTCGAATCTCTTACTATTCAAATGGAAGTCCGATAATTTAGCTAGATCGACTAGCTTGCCCCCCCTTGGCTTGGTGTATCAATATTTTGAACTTTCCACTCAGGTATTTGCTCAACACCCTATAAAATAATATTTTCAAACAACAATTAAATAATATAAAATGTTACGTATAATTTTATTTTTTAAAACTTTTTCTAGATTTAGATTCAAATAAATAGGTCTGATGTGATCTAATTTAGTTTTGTGTTTAGGAATAAAAAAAATAAGATAAAAAATAAAATTATCTATAACATTGTTGGTAATTAATTTTCATTCAAATCCATTCATCTTTATTTATTGAGAATTTTTACTCAAATGCTTCTCTCTCTCTCTCTCTCTCTCTCTCTCTCTCTCTCTAATAGAAAAGAACAAGGTCACCAAGAAGCCATCCTAGTTGGTAAGGGAGTTTGCTCCTCTTTTTATTGATCAGGGTTCAAATCCCCTACTATTTAAATGAAAGTTCGACAGTTTAGGTGGATCGACTATCTTCCCCCTTTAACTTGTAAGAGTGGATCCTAAAAGTCTTCCCTTAAGAAGGGCGAATGTTGGAATATTTGGTGTATCAATATGAGGCCGCACAGGTTCCTCAATCAAGTACATACTTCTGCTTCTTTTTAATGGGCAAATAACATGACAGTGGGAGTCAGAAAAAATTATAACAAAAGTTGATAAATATTATAAATACTAATTATTACAATTATAATTTTTTTTTTATTAATTTATAACTTTTTTGTTTGACACCATTGTCAGGTAATTGTCACTTTTTTAATATGCTCTTAATTTATTTATAGATTAATTATATTTTTCACATCTATAATTTGATCTAAATTTCACTTTAGTTTTTCTATTGTTTCAATTTAAACAATTTAATCCTTACACTTTAAGTTCATTTTCAATTTGATCTTTCCGTCTAAATTTTTGTTAATTTTATATACGTGTACAACTTAAAAAATTGACTAGTGTTCCAAAATTGTTAATTTTAATTTTCTCTGTCTATTTTTTTTTTTTAATTTTGCCTGCATGTACAACTTAGAAAATTAATAAATATTCCAAAATTGTTAATTTTAACCTCCAATTGGAACGGAACAACCAAATTAAAACTACACTTGAAGTGTAGGACCAAATTGTTAAATTTAAAACTATAGAAATTAAAGTGAAATTTGAATCAAATTATAAAGGTGGAAGACTCTTTGTTTATTGAGTAATGATTTTTTAATGCCCAAAGCATCACCCTTAAATTTATAAACACGTGGAGGTTGATGGTTGGATCTTAGTTGATTTCAATTTAAAACTATGGTTCGTTTGGCATGTCAATTTGGGGCTAAAATAGTCACAAAAAGATAAAATAGGCTAAAAAGTCAATAAGACAAAATGTCACATCTAAATCATAATCATTTTATTTTTTCTCTCGCAAAAGTCAAAAGAGCCCAACCCAAACAAACTTTTTTGCCCTAGGCTAAAATAGCCAAAAAGCCAACTCACTTCCCAAACGAAAGCTAAAGTGAAATTTGAATAAAATTATACAATGAAAATGAAAAGTGTAATTAACCATTTATTTATTGAGTAATGATTTTTTTTTATGGCCAAAAACATCACCCTTAAATTTATCGACATGTGGCATTTATCAAAGTAATAGAGTTCATATTTATAAACGTATATGGTTCCACTCACTTGTTTGTTGTAGTAAGCAAAGTAAGTAAAAAATATGATTTTATGTAGCATTTTCCATTCTAAATTGCTGAAATACTACTCAGGCAGGCTCCAAATATCTGACGTAAAATATTTTTCTTGTAAATTAATTTTGTACAAAATTATTATTATTATTTTTTGATTTGTTAGTGGATGTTTAGTTGACACTTTGAAACAAAAAAAAATATATACATATATTGTATCAAAGAGTAGAAGCCCATGATGAGCCACTATTTTACCTTTTGAAAAATCAATGTGTTGAAAGGGTTTAATTGGAAGTAAACTTTCTAAAATCAACTTAGAGATTCTTTAATGGCAAGTCATTTTGGGGGATTATGACCTAAAATGTTTTACTTATTTTTTGTTTAACCTAATAACGGCAAAGGTGTAAAATGTTTTTAAGAAAACATTTTATGTCAAAACAAACATATCCTAAATGAAAATTGTATTTTAAGAAAGTATGAAATCTTGTGTGTGGTAGTATTATCTTTGGGGGGTGAGAAATGAAAATTAGATTTATCCAACACTTGGAATAATATCCACACCCAACACATATATAAATTCATATAACATAGCTTAAACAGATTATTGTGAACCAATTCTTCTTCAACAATAGTGAGTTGTTTACATTTTTTTCCCACAAAACTGCAATATGACACCAGTGTTTTGTTTATTTTGTTTTGATCGGAAAAAAAGGTGAAATTTTATTGATGCAGCAAAAGATAACAAAATTACATCAATAAAAAGCTAAGCTCATTAGCATCATTGCAAAAAAGTAAATCACAACTAAGTTGGTACATACAACCCATCAACCCTCTATAAAAACAGAAAATCCCACAAGATAATACTAAGAAAACCACCCTTCAGTACATAGCAGCCCAAAATAAATAGGAAACATCTCCTCTTGACATTCAACAACGACAAAGCTGTTGGAAGAAAAACACTATTGTTGTGTGCTATTGTAATGTGTAAAACAGAATTATAACAAATCAGAAACACAACTGTGTATAAACCAAACACATAAAACACAGATACTGTTTGAAGCAGAAAATTGAAAAGCAAAATCTGTATTAGGAAGAAAAACACAGACACTATTTTGTGATTCTATGATAGTGTTGAAACAGAATAGAAACAAATAGCAAGAAAAAAAACAACTATGTATACATCAAATAGAAACAGGAAAATATTACAATTCGTATGAATGCAGAAAATTAGGTTGGTGAAAGCGTGTTTGACACTATGTACAAAATTTTGTCCCTCACATTGGTGTTTGCAAACTTCTTGGATGCATCAACATGGCAAGCAATATGTCACCAGCCATTACTAAAGATTTATGTTGCAAAGTGGAAGAAAAAATGTTCCAGTACAGGATAAGTTCCCTTTTTGTGACATATAGTTGATTGCAAGCAGCCTCTCCCAATAATAAAGACTATTGTAAGTGGTTTCTGATCATTATTACAAGCTTACTTGTTAAATTCGTGGAGGGTACTGTAAATTTTTCCCCAGTATTATATTTTTTAGATGAGCACACTGGCATATGTAAATTCTAATATGTGCAGCTTTGTGGATTGTGTTCGTGTTCTATTGAATTGCTATTTAGAGTTTCCTCATGATTATATATCTTGATGTCTTCTACCAGCAATTGTTTTGATCATGGAAAATTTAGCTATCATAAGCTTTTCCTTGTCCACTCTT
Organism: Camellia granthamiana; assembly: GCA_036172215.1. Taxonomy (NCBI): domain Eukaryota; kingdom Viridiplantae; phylum Streptophyta; class Magnoliopsida; order Ericales; family Theaceae; genus Camellia; species Camellia granthamiana. The sequence continues at coordinate 21,829 of JAXFYN010000572.1, forward strand.
TTAAAATTGTGCAGTTTATTATTGTAGTTGTTACTAATTGTGCAGTTTGTCTCTAAAAATGTTCTTGCAATATTGAAATACTCTCCTTTTTGTTTTTCATTTTTTGGAACTCGTCACTAGTTAGATTTTTGCTAATTGAAATACTATTACAGTTTCCTATTACAAGTTAGATTTTTGCTTCATTGGTGTACATTCATTTGCCTAAATACTTTATTTACTTTTATTTTTTCACTTTTCTTTAGCAATATTGCTTTCATCAATCTGAAACTTGTTATGTTCAAGAAATTATGATTAGTGTTGATGATTGAGTATTGAACTTCTGATGGTTTATGTAGGACTTGTTTATGCCTGTAAGTTGAATTCTTCCTAAAAGTCATGTAGATTCATTGATTTTTTTTATTTGTTTTATGTCTGCTGTATCAATGAATTTCACTTGGTGCAATGATGAGTTAACATGAGTTATGGATTCATTCAGAATTTAGCCCCAACCAACACTGTTGACTTTTTGTCCTGAGTATTTGTTTGATTGAGTTTTTAGAATCTGTTTTTGAAAATCTTTCAAAAAATTACAAATTAGTTTGACCCAAAAAAAAAAAAAAAACAACAACAACAACAAAAACAAATTTCGTTTTCTAAAATTATTTTCATTTATAGAGAGAGAGAGAGAGAGAGAGAGAGAGAGTCATATGAAAATAATGAATTTCTGATTTTTTTTATTCACCGAACTAATTTTTGATAAATTTTCTGAAATAGATTTTGAAAACTTATCCACCGTAACATAATTCATGCTTTTTGCATAAAGAAATAACAAAATTAAAAAGTATTGTCTTGTCTTGTATAAAGGTTTTGTGTTGCATTGTAGAAGTTAGTCTTCTAATACAGCACAATAAACAACATTGTATGCGAAAATTTTGCAGGGTCTTTGGCTTCTATGAACCTGAAGTGGCAAAACTACTATGAAAATGTAGGTTTCAAGTTAGAAAGTGCAAAACAATAATCTCTTTTATTTTTCAGAATTGATAGAAATCTTTTCATCCAAGTTGATTTAACAGATTGTTAAACGCTAAAAAGTTTAGGCCTAGGTTGCCTCTAACCAAATTGAGTAGAGTTTTGAAATATGTGGTGATTATTGTGAAGCAAAGTGAAGTGAAATTCAAAGATTCAACTTGAACTCTTGTTGCAGGTGTGGACCTTGTCAATTCATGGTTCCTGTTCTGAATGAAGTTAGTGCTTCAATGAAAGATAAGATCCAGGTGGTGAAAATTGATACTGAGAAATACACAAGTGTTGCTGATAAGTACAAAATAGAGGCATTGTCCACTTTCATTATATTTAAGGATGGAGAACCCTATGATTGCATTGTAAGTGGAACTCCAATTCTATTTCTTTCAACGGCGTTCTTGCATTTGTCACAAATGATAATTTAGATTATACAGTACAGTATCATATTAGACTTCTTGTTTTTATCTCACGCATGCCTAGGGAAGGGATAAATGCTGTAACTTGATTTCACTCTTTCTAAGTACTTGCATATTTCTCCCAAGCTGGGAAGATACTGGCATGATCCACTGTTTGGGCAATCTCGAGTTATATTGTTAACTTGATTGTTTCTTGATGCTATAAAAATTTATTCAGTTAATGCTTGATATATCTGCAATGTTTTGTTCTTAGAAAAGTATATTTCAATAATGTAATCCAATAGTTGACAATTTCCTTCAGCATTTATATTATTTGTACTAAACTTAATAGTGCTCATTTTGATTTACTTTTGGATTCGAGGTTTAGGACTTCTGCTTTCTTTGTAATCATTTCTGTTTAATGACATTCAGGAGGGGGCTTAGAATGCAAACCAACTCATTGAACGCATTGAGTTTGCATTGCAAGTTAAATAGTAGTTTTTTATGGTAAGCCTTCTATTTTTCTCTCTCACTCTTGTGGTTGGTTAACTAGTTGAAAAAGCAACATGCTCTTGAGAGACCTTGAGAACCTTTCTTTTTTCTCTTCTTAGGTTCAAGTGGGAAACTGATGATGTGATGCAACAAATTCAATTGGAGTTCCTAGCTGCTAGGAGAATGAATTGCATGTTCACTTCATTCTCTGTCGCTCCACAAAATAGTTGGCATTGTGCCTTGGAACTGTGATAGCACTTTGTTCATTTCTTGTGGGTTATGTTAATCCAAGTCCAACAATTTTAAAACCGATTGTTTTAACTGTTGCTTATTTGCACAGCCATTGAATATGTGATAAAAATCGAATGAAAAAGATTTGATCCCCAACATTATTTTCAAACAATCAAATCTTGAAACTGTGGGGACATAATTTTTTGAATGGCAGCACGTGGCCGAGGTGGCACCAAAATGTCAGCCGAGGTGCCACGTGTCTTGGTCATGATGCTGAGGTAATCTCGGTTAGATCGAGATTATCTCCGAAGATACCGGAGTCCGGGATAAGCGGATAAGTTACGAGAGTCCCAGAATAAGGGAGGACTTTAACCTGGATAAGGATAAAGCTCTTAGGGAGTTTATCTTTATCTATTTGAGAGTCCTGAATAGGCATTGAGCCAGAGTCTATTGAAGCTAGGCTTCTATTGGGATTAGGTTTGTGTTGATTATAAAAGAGAGACACCCCCATGGCTCTAAGGTATGCTTTTTGTATTCTGAATAAGTGAGTTAAGCACTTTGGCTGTCTTTGAGAGATAACTGACTTGATCGTCGGAGTGCCCCCGGGTGGACGAACCACCGCCAGAATCTCTTTTTTCTGTGACAGGTCATTCGGGCTTAATCTATTCTACCGGTGCTCTCCAACTGAATACTAACTTGGCAGCGTGGTAAGAAATCTACTCACACAATTTGGCACCGTCTGTGGGAAAGAAAGGAGAATAGATGGCCAATAACGGACAGAAAGAGAAGATTAGGGACGACACTCCTACTGGGAGTGAGAAACCTATTGACCTTGACGTCGAAGAAGACAACTGCAACAAAGAGACTAGTAATAATTAGAGAAGAAAAGGGAGAGCAAAAGGTAATTTACTACGTGAGTAAAACCCTGGCAGATGCAGAGACCAGATACCTATCCTTGGAGAAGTTAACACTGAACTGGCTTTAGTAATGGCTTCCAAGAAACTGAATCATTACTTTCAAGCCCACAAAATTGTGGTGTTAACTGAACATCCTTTGAGGTCCCTGTTGCAGTAGGGAGATTTAATAGGTAGAATAGCCAAATGGGGTAGTAATGTTGGGCCAATACGACCTGAAATTCAGACCCAGGACAGTAATCAAAGGCCAAGTCTTAGCCGACTTCGTGGCCGAGTTCACAATAGACGCCGTCATACATCGGGCTGCATTGAGCCGAGGTATACAACATCCCAGTGAGCAAGGAAAAACCCAGTAAGGGACAGCAGAACAAACGAAGGAAGAAAAACTCAGGCCTGCAGTATTTACATCGGCGACTCCTTCCGATTGTTTGTTGATGGAAGTTCAAACCGACAAGGAGCGGGGGCAGGAGTAGTGCTAGTATCTCCAGATGGGCAGGTACTGGAGCAATCCATTCGTTTGGGGTTTAAGGCCTCAAACAATGAAGCAGAGTATGAAGCACTAATAACAGGATTAAAGCTGGCAACAGCTATGGAAGCTGATGAGGTAATAGTCTTCTGTGACTCCCAACTTATAGTCAACCAAACAACAGGCGAGTATGCAGCCCGAGATGAAAAGATGTCGGCCTATGTAAAGGAAGTGGGCAGACTAATGGCATTGTTCCAAAATTGCCGGCTACAGCAAGTCGGCCAAGATGACAACAGCCATGCCGATGCCCTGGCCAACCTGGCTAGTGCAATGAAACCAGGAGAGGCAAGAATAATAATGGTTGACTACTTGTCAGGACCAAGTATAGAACCACTTAACACAAAGCATAAAGCAATATGTGTGGAGATGAGACCAAGCTAGATGGATACAATAATAGCATTCCTTAAAGAAGGAAAACTGCTAGATGATCATAAAGAGGCGCACAAAATTAAACTGAAGTCGACAAGGTTCTGTTTAATAGTAGAAGGACATCTGTACAGAAGGTCTTTTACTGGGCCCCTTCTGAGGTATGTGCATCCTGCACAAGTTGAAGGCTTTTTGTATGAGATACAGGAAGGAGTGTGTGGAAGCCACGCTGGGGGTATGTCACTTGCTCATAGGGCCATTACTCAAGGGTACTGGTGGCCCTACATGCAGAAAGATGCTGAAGCTTATGTCAAGAAGTATGAGAAGTGCCAGAGGTTTGCACCTTTGATACACCAACCAGCAGTAGACTTGAGCCCGGTGTCTAGCCCTTGGCCATTTTCCCAGTGGGGCATGGATCTTGTTGGGCAATTGCCTCAAGCAACTGGACAAATAAAGTACTTGCTGGTGGCAACAGATTACTTCACCAAGTGAGTAGAAGCTGAACACCTTGTAAAAATTCGGGACGTCAATGTAAAGAACTTCATATGGAAGAACATCATCACCAGGTTTGGGATCCCAAGGGCAATAATAGCTGACAATGGTACACAATTTGACAACAAGCTAATCAAGAGCTTCTGTGCAAAGTTCGAGATCAAGAATTACTATTCCACCCCAAGTTTTCCTCAAAGCAATGGACAAGCAGAAGCATCCAACAAAGTTATCTTGGATGGAATTAAGAAGAGGTTGCAGGCAGCAAAGGGAAAGTGGGTGGATGAGTTACCCAGTGTACTCTGGGCATATCAGACTACGCCGAGAAGATCAACTGGGGAATCCCCATTTGCCATGGCTTTTGGCACAGAGGCAGTAATTCCACTAGAGGTCGGCATCCCAGGGATCAGAACCCAGGGAGTAGAAAATGGAACCAATGAGGCATTCTTAGCCCGAGATCTGGATCTGCTAGAGGAACGAAGGGAGAAAGTAGCAATTCAACTGGGGGCATACCAACAGCAGCTTGCCAAGGCTTATAATAAGAAGGTCAATCCACGAGAGTTCCAAGTTGGTGACCTCATCTTGAGAAAGGTCGTCGGCAACAAGAAGGATCCCAGAGAGGGCAAGTTTGGCCTGAATTGGAAAGGACCCTATAGAATCATCTCGGTCTTGGGCAACGGGGCATATCGGCTTGAGGATTGTGAAGGCAAAGAGCTGCCAAGACCCTGGAATACTTGTAATCTAAAGTTTTTCTATCACTAGATTTTCTTGTCTTTTAAAAGTTTTCCTTTGTTTTGTTATTAGCCGAAGTATTAATAAAGTTTTAGCTTGATTCTTAAACTTGTGTATTGTGACTAATCAGGTACTTGACGATGTTTCTAAAGTGAAATATGATGAATAATTTAGACTTATTATATGGTAGAGTTCCTACTTGCATATAATAGAGTTGAACTAAGTTTGCGATGTTTCTCATTGAAAGATGACGAATAACTTAGACTTATTATATGGCAGAGTTCCTACTTGCATATAATAGAATTGAACTAAGTTTGCGATGTTTCTGATTGAAAGATGACGAATAACTTAAACTTATTATATGTGAGAGTTCCTACTTGCATATAATAGAGTTGAACTAAGTTTGTGATGTTTCTAATTGAAACATGGCGAATAACTTAAACTTGTTATATGGCAGAGTTCCTACTTGCATATAATAGAGTTGAACTAAGTTTGCAATGTTTCTAACTAAAACATGACGAATAACTTAGACTTATTATATGGCAGAGTTCCTACTTGCATATAATAAAGTTGAACTAAGTTGAATCAACTTAAACTTGCCATATCGGCAGAATCAGACACAGATTGAAGCTAAGTGCATGTTAATTAAGATTAACAAAGAGGCCAAGGTTGATAACCTCGGCCAGCCTTTGTTTGAATCCGACCTCGGTGAAAAGGTCAAAAGCCCCATGCTTAATGAGAACCCAAGTGGAACTTAGGTTCACAATAAGGGGCAGAGTGCTGGAGAATGATACTTGGGAGTTGGAATTTACAAGCAAAAGATGGGTTAACACTTGTTGAAATTTTGAGAAACATTTACAAATTGAAATTAAGCCAAGGTTATGTTAAAAGAAGATGGTTTAACACTTGTTGAAATTTTGAGAAAAATTTACAAGTTGAAGTTGACCCAAGATTATGTTGCAATAATAGAAGACAGAGGACTTGAGTAAAGTGGCAAGTTGTGAGTAACACTTGTGAAAGTATTATGATAAATATTTTCAGGTGTTAGGTCAAAGCCGAGGTAAACTGTTAGTGGGTACAGTCGAAGTATTCCATACCGAGGAGATTACACAGTCAAGGTGTACGTTGAAGACATACAAATTATTCAAAATATAAGAGTCATATAAGAATAAAAAGAAGACAAACATGCAAGCATTCGAAAGAAGAAGTTGTATTCACATTCAAAAGAAAGGGCACATCGGCCTACAAAAGGATTACTTGTGCGAAATACAAAAATGGCACCTCGGCCAAATTAAAGCTCACATTTGTTTCAAGAGTGAAAGAAAGTACAAGGTACAAGAAAATAAAGAGAAAAAACATCAAACTAGACTATTCGACGTCGTTGGCTGGTTGGGACTGAGGTTCAGAAGACAGTTGGGAAGACATCTTTGCGGCCTTCTCAGCCGCGAGCTCAGCATCAATCTCTTGAAGAGTCTAGTCGATGCTTTTCTCGGCGATAGGCGCGCCCGATGTTGTCTTCTCAGGAGTAACATCTTTGGAGACCTCACCCTCCTCATCCTGAGACAAGTCCACAACTTGCTCGTTCAGAGTGGGGGACTTGGCCCCAGCGGCTTCCTTTTTTTTCTTGACCAAAGCTTCCTCCTCAGACTCAGAATCGTCTTCGGATTGGCTTGGAGTATGGGGGAATAGTAGGGGGAGGTCGCCAGCATTCTTGAGGGAGGAGTCCTCGGGGACATATAGCTTTTTAAGGGTAGCCATCCAACCAAGGGTGAAACCCTTATTGCATGCTTGCTTCACTTGTTTTTTGTAGTCCTCTATGACGTCGGCCGCCCCCTCAGCGTACACCTTCTCATCGGCGGCCTTGATTTCGGCCTCTTTTGTGGACAAGGCATGTTGAAGCTTTTTTTGGGCCTCAACCATCTTTGCCTCAGCCTCTTTCTTTTCGGCCGCAAGAACCTTGGCAATGGCCTCTGCAGTGTCAGCCTTCTCCTCAGCTTTATCCTAAGCCTTCTTGGCTGCCTCGGCCTGATCTGACAAGCCCTTCAGTTTGCCCTTAGCCTTGTTAAGGACCTTCTGCAAGCTTGCAGCCTCCTTGGTTTTATTTGCCAACTCCTTCTTGATGGCAAAGGTCTGCATCGCAAAGGAGTGGCCATGCTGGATCGCCTAGAAGAAATGGAAAAAACAAGTTAGTAAAACTCCCTAAGTATGAAATAGCAGAAAATGAAAAGGTTCCAAGTGTTAGGAGCCTACTTGGACGAAGCGTTGTAACATCAGAGCAAAGTTCTCATACTCACTCATCTCGGCATTGTGATTGAGGTCTGGGGGAAGAGCAGCGCGGTAGAGAGGGCAATGCCGATTTCAATATCATCAGCGATGTCGCTAGCTCTAGCCAGCTTATCCTCAATTGTAATTGGATGAGCCCATGGGGCATTGGATTTCATAGAGCCCGAGGTCGTGGCCGACTCAGACCTCAGCCTTTTCGACCGAGTTGATTGGGGTGGTTCGGCCTCGGCAAGCCTCTTTTCAGCAGTAGAGGGGGTCTTTTCGCTCTCAGCCAATTTTGAAATTGGCAAGGTGTCCTTAGTGTCAATTTGAGTCATCGTTGCCTTAGGTTGGGCCTTCTTCAGTCTTTTGAGCTTTGGCTTTGGCTGAGTTGGTTAAGCGTTGACAGTGTCGGGGATGTCGGCCAAAAGGTCTTCTGCAACTATTTTCTTGTGACCTATCTCGGCAACGATTGTAGTTCGGCGTCGGCGTTTGCGTTCAGATGGAGAGATCAGATATGGGGCCGAGGTTGATGGTTGCTCAGCTAGATCAGAAGTTGATCCTTGATCTGGCCGAGGTGATGACGTTGCTGGTGGAGTTGTGGCGGAAGGAGGAGACTTGCTCTTCTTCTTCGGGATGTCAGGAAGAACCGACTTGTAAGTTGGGATGTAGTTGAGCAATAGAGGAGCTCTCCGCCTCTGAACTGGAAAATCCAACAGCTTCTTGAGGCCCTTGCTCAGGAAGAAGGACTTGCGGAAGTCTTTTGCCGGTTGTGGAAGAGCTGCAAGAAAAACAGACGTTAGAACGTATAGAAAGAACAAAGTATTGAAGACTTTAAAAACAAGTAAAGTATAAACACTTGGCTCTTACCATTACCCTCTATGAAAACTGTTCGACTAAGAGGGTAGAGGTGGAGGTCCTCATCCGGAGCAAACTCCCAGTTTCCCGAGACAATGAAGTAATCATCCCCAGCTCCCTTGTTGGAGTCTTAGAGGTCGGCAACAATTTTGTACTCTGTAGACCTCGATTTGCGGTAGTAAATGTAGCCTTTTTCTAACTTAAGGCCACACATGGTGTAGCAGTATTGGATGTCGGCTAAAGTTACCCTAGCATTCTTTTTTTTGGCTAAAGCTATTATACTGTTGATAACTCGGTAGGAGTTGATGGCGAGTTGCATTGGGTTCAATTTGTAGTAATGAAGGATTTCTCGGAAAAGGATGTCAAGTGGGAGCCTAAGTCCACACTTTATGAAAGCAACGATTGGGAAAGGCATGGAGTCAACTATGGGCATGATGGAGTCATCCTTCCCAGCCAACCTCAGGTGGATGTCGGCCGGGATAGAAAACTCTTGCCTGAAATATTCTAGCTTAGTTAGGGCGTTTACCCTATACCTCCACATACCCATGATGTCGGCTTAGGGGGAAGGTGTATGATTTGGAAAAAAAAGTGTTCTATGAAGGTTTAGAAGACCTCGGCAAAACCTAAACGAATGTTGGGGTAAAGATTTTTTAGGATCTAAAGTGAGGCTTGTTTCAGTTTTTCCTAAAGTTTGTGAGTTCTACGACAAATCCCAAACCTAAGTCTATGTAAACAAAGGATTGAAGGCATGAATCTGGAGAAAACACAGAAAGAAGAAACAGAAACAAAGATTCAGAATCAAGAATGATGATGCTCTATCAAGAGCACTGTGACAGAGTGTGTGCAAGGATGTAAGGCCAAGAATAGTGGTGAAGTAGTGTGTGGATACATGTGTATACCCAGAAACAGACGAAACAAAGTATGTTTTAAGCATACAAGGGGTGAAATTTAAAGCACAGACAGGAATGGGAGCATATGAATATATTCAAACGTGATTAATAAACAGAGGCAATAGAATGTGAAACAAGAAATTAAAACGAAGGAAGGAACAGTGACTTACCAAAGAAATGAGGCCGGTGTAAAATATGCCGGTGTCGGATGGTGGCAAGGAGCAAAGAAGTGCAACAAAAGCCTCGCCGGAAGGGGAGAGTGAAGGTGGTTGCAGAAAGCTTCACGAGAGCAACAATGGCGGATTTGGGAAAGAAAAGTTAGAGAGAGAAAAAGCTGGGAGCTTGGGAACGAGGATGCAAAAGTGAAAAGACGGAGAAAGAGAGAAGTGGTTCTGATCAAAAGCGGAGAATGGCAACAAAATACCATCAATGCGCCTAGGGCAATGTGCTTGTCAGACGGCGTATGTAGACGCAAGACGACTTGAAGGCGCGTATCAAGTACGATCCAGTGAGGGGAAGACGCATGGCTAAAATGGTTGGGTTGCAATGCGTGACAGCTCACCCGTATGACGAATCTCTTGAAGTGCTTGGTTTGATGAAGCAAAGACCTCAGCTATTAGGATGATCTTGGCTAAATAATTTGAACGGACTTGGTTATTTGTCCTAAGGCATTGATGAAAACAGATCATAGGTCTTGGTCACATAGGAGCAACGAATGATGACCTCGGGAATGAAGGGTAAGGCGAACTTAGCCGATGTGCTAAATGGAAGAAATGATGTAGGTTTCATCACCTCAGGATGCCGAGTTACTAGAAACTAGGGGCAGTTGTGGGGACATAATTTTTGAATGGCAGCACGTGGCCGAGGTGGCACCGAAGTGTCAGCCGAGGTGCCACATGTCTTGGTCATGATGCCGTGGTAATCTCGGTTAAACCGAGATTATCTCCAAAGATACCGGAGTTCGGGATAAGCGGATAAGTTACGAGAGTACCAGAATAAGGGAGGACTTTAACCTGGATAAGGATAAAGCTCTTAGGGAGTTTATCTTTATCTATTTGAGAGTCCTGAATAAGAATTGAGCCAGAGTCCATTAAAGTTAGGCTTCTATTGGGATTAGGTTTGTGTTGATTATAAAAGAGAGGCACCCCCATGGCTCTAAGGTATGCTTTTTGTATTCTGAATAAGTGAGTTAAGCACTTTGGCTATCTGTGAGAGATAACTGACTTGATCGTCAGAGTGCCCCCGGGTGGACGAACCACCGCCAGAATCTCTTCTTTCTGCGACAGGTCGTTCGGGCTTAATTTATTCTGTCGGTGCTCTCTAGCTGAATACTAACTTGGCAGTGTGGTCAGAAATCTACTCGCACAGAAACAATCAAATAAACTCGAGATTGCCCAAACAATATTGGATTGAGGATGAGTATTATCCGTTATGAGTATGATATTGGATTGAGGATTCATATATGACAAAAAAAAAAAGAAAATAAAAAATATATTAATTTCTCTCTCTTTGATAATTTAGAAAACTAAATATAAAAGAATGAGTTATCTTCTTCTTTTTTCTATTTTTTTTTTTTTATCTTTAAAAAAAAGGGATAGTGCAGACTTCAGTCCCGAGTTAAGACTCCACTTTAAGTGAAGTATAAGAGTGCCATACCAAAGGATAACTGTTGGCTACATATTTTGTATAAGCCAATTACAGTTCGACACGTGGCTGAACAAGGGCAATACGGGAAAACAATTCAAGTCCTCAATCATAATCTCACACGTGGCAGTTAGTATTGGTTTTTTGTAGATCTGCATAGCACTGGATTGGCAAAGAGATGCAAGATGACGTGGCTTCAACGGTTACTCATATTTAAATTCAAAATCAGAAGGGAAACCTAACTGCAGATATGGCATAGTGGAGCTAACTATAAGGCAACATGATCAGCGATCATGGAAGGGTGGTTCGACGGTTAGAAATGCAATTCGACGGTTGTCGTTGAGAAGTATAAATAGCAGAGAAGGCCCCAGAAAGTGCTTCCAGACTCAGATCTAAAAAACCAGTTTTATCTACTTTATTTCCTTTCCAGTTTTTACATTTCTTGTTCTTTACATTTTTGTACTTCAAATTCCTGCACTACACTTCGTTCATAGGAGTAGTTTTAAATAGTTTGTTGCTGTAAACCTCTACGATCTTTGTAGGTCTTTCATTTTACTTAATGAAATGCTATAATTGTTCTTCGTTTAATTATTGTTTACTTAATTTCCTAAACAAAGCCACCAGTAAAAGTCCTCTTCATTGATGCTGAAAGAGCTAAAACACAATCGTCTGATAATTGGTTGGTAATTAACATTCTGTAAGGACTGATTGATCCTTGCTGGCATGCTCACAATTACAAAAATAACCTTCGAAAGTCAAAAAAGCCAACATATATTTTTGGCACGCCCAGTGGGACATATTAAAATGGCTAGACGTAGGAGACAAGGAGAAAATGAACGCTTGGAAGAATGCGTGGAAGGAGAGGTAGAAATGCCTAATCCAGAGGATAATGTGATGACACATCCTGTGGAAGTACCTGTTTTATCAGAACCTATGGTCGAACAGACCAGCACTTCGGAACAAGTACCACATGTTCAAAGTATTGGACAAGGCCAAGGAATTGGACCATCCACTGTTCCATCTACTCAGCCAATGAATCCATGGGGAGGCCTAGTAGATGCCATGGGACAGCAATTAGTAAACACAATGGAAAAATGGGCAACATCCTTTTTGGATTGAATGAGTACTCATCAACCAACTAATGCAAGGCATATAGAGGAAAGTTCAAATGTCCCTCAGCAAAGATTGGCTAGAGATAAACAGCCTATGCAGAGTAATGGACACTAATGGTCAAACTAGTAACCAAAACCATGAAAGACCACCACCTCAGTCTTGGTATGAGCCTCTTTTGAGGCCTATGGCAAATCAAAATGCCTCATTACTTAACAGTGAAGCCATGCAAATTGGTGGATCTGGCCCAACACAAGATAATGGCATAAGGATGTTTCCAAATCCCATGTTCGAAGCCATACCCGGCACGAGGGGGTTCACTAATCCTTTGTTCGAATTTATACCCAGGGGGTTGGAAGGTTTTCCTACAACTGGAAGAGACACAACACCTGTTCCAGCACCTTTCGCAGGTCCTTTCGCAGGACAGGCTCAAAGGGGCCACCCATACCCTCAACAGCAGCCAGCACCATAGAGACAACCAGTCCCAAACATACCACCCTATGGACCAAGAGGACCACAGGCACCAGGTTGTCCACCAAATCCTGTGTTTATTCCTCTAGTAGTGGTTCAACAAACGCAAAATATGGTCCTTAGGGACCAAATTGCTAATATGTTAGAGAAATGTGTGGACCAATGGCTCAGGGGGTTCAAACTCCTGTGTACAGGAAACCATACCCAGAATGGGTAGATAGGGTACATGAATACCCAAGAGGCTTTAGGATACCAGACTTTGCCCTTTTTTATGGGAATGGAAACTAGTCAACGGTTGAGCATATTACTAGGTTCGCTGTTTAGTGTGGTGAATTTACCAATAATGACTACATGAAGTTAAGATTGTTCCCAAATTCTCTAACTGGGGCAGCCTTTGTATGGTATATTAACCTTACACCTCACTCTATCCAAACTTAGCAACAAATGGAGGAGACATTTCATGCTCAATTCTTCCAAACAGAGCCAGAAGTTTCCATGGCGGACTTGGCAAGATTGAGTCAAAGGCCTGATGAGAAGGCTACTCAGTTTATTGCCAGATTTAAAAGAGCACGAAATAAATATAGGATCATCTTACCAGAGCCTGAATTTGTGAGATTGGCTCAAAATGGTCTAGAGTTTAGGCTTCGAATGAAATTTGACTCAACTAAGTTTAGAGACTTAGTGGAACTAACCTATAAGGTATCTAGGTATGAAGCATTACTAGAAGAAGAACAAGATCGAAGTAATGCATCGTACAAAACGTATTATAGAGATCCTAATTATGAGATTGATGCAGCAGAGATTGTAGGGAAAGAACATGTGATTTGTGAGGCATTAATTCATAAAGACACAACAATTGACCAGCAGTTTAAAAAGAAAGACCTTCATAAGAAATACTCTTTTGATTTGACAAAGGTAGATGACATTTTTTATCATTTGTTTGCTGCAAACTTCCTGAAGTTACCAAAAGGAGTCAAAATTCGGTCTCCAGAAGAACTTAAAGGAAGAGTGTATTGTAAATGGCATAATTCTTGGTCTCACTCAACTAAAAACTGCATTGTTTTTCAAGACAGGATCCAGGAGCAGATTCGAAAGGGAAGTTTGAAATTCCCAGCTAAAGCAGAAAAAGCCATGGGGATTGACACTAATCCATTCCCAGAAATTGGAGAAGTGGCAGCCAATGTTATTGTGCCAAACTTCCAGAACTTGTCCTTGAAAGAATTGGAAGAGGTCAATGTGCAAATGCATGTTGCCAGTCAAACTATTGTCAAGAAAGATGCTAGAAATCTACCAGCTATTGGACAAGGTTTTCCAGACCAGAGGGAAGATTCTGACGAAGAAGCATTGGATGATGATTCTTTAGAGGCAGCTGTCATACAAAGAATATGTCCCAGATGCAGGTTAGGCTATAAGTGGCTGAAAGGGCTTCCGATTGATGGGAAACAGTATTACAAAGATGTGCAGAGGCATCCTAAACCAACCAGTACTTATAACAAAAGGGCATATCCAATTGGTATTAGGCAGCAGCCATTAATGGCTGAGCTAACAGCCACTAGAGTACACTCCAAAGGCAAGAGACCTCTACATGAATCTAGACCACCTAACTATTACAGAATGGATGACAATCATCCTGAAAGGAGACCTGAAAGGGGTTCAAGGTATGGGATCAAAGCCAGGGATTGCCTCCTAGACCAACCTCACACAGGATGGAAAGTGGCCACCTTCATCGAAGGCCTGAATTGGGCCCAAAACAGTGAGTCAGGGTTAAGCAGTGGCCTTCACAGCTAGCTTCGAAGATGGATTCGAAGGACGAAAGAGACAGTTCAACAACTGGGCCAGTGGGTTCATGGGTACTTGGAGTTCCAGATTGATTTGTCATACAGAACAAACCTAGGGAGATGTCTACCCAAAGGAATGTTGTTGGAAACCAAGGTAGGATGGTTAAACCTCCTTTGGTGGCTCTAAACAATTGGGTGTTACTTAAGCACCCAAAAACAAAGGAACCAAATATGGTCCCAGTGATTTCTAGGTTCCAAAGAATAAAGATCCAATGAAGGTACACTCAGTACCAGAAGGATCTAAAAGAAAGTGGAGAAAGCTCTTCATTGGTCCAGCCAAAGAGCCAAGCAGAAAGAGAAGAAAATTCAAAGTCAGATCATGATCCAAAGTCGACTCTTTAAGACAAAAGGAGTTACAGCATAGAACAATTGGCCAAAGTTCACTCCGAACTAAAAGCCAAAGAAAGATCCAGTTTGGCAGGATTGGAAAAGCCTTTGATGGAAAGTGATAGTGAGATAGAGGAAGAAGTCGGCCTAGGCCAAAGGAATGAGATGGTTGAGGAAGAGATGTTTGAAGTCTTCATGGCTGAACAGACATTTTTGGTTGAAAGACCAGCAGAAACAGACCATTCGAAGAAAGCTACTGTGATGACCTTGTTTCGTATTATGCTAATTAATCTTAGTTATGAATGTGATTATGTGTTTAATATGATTTTGAGTGCCGCTATATGTATATATGTGGTTTTGAATTTTTATCTGTTCACCGTAGGAAAATCTGTTTGATTTTCTGCTTCAGAATTTAAATTGAAGGCCCTATCAGCCACAGAAACCAAAATTGATTACGCCATTGTGATTAGCGTAATTTTTAGAGCCTACGGTGAAATTTAGTTAGAAATTGATTCGAATCGAAATAATTAGAGTAAATTGATTGAATTAAGTACCATTATTAACCTTAATCAATTTGATTAAGTAAGAGACTATAAAAAGGGCCAATATACACTCTTATTCATTTGGTTTGAGCTCAAAATCTGATTTTGCTCTCTAGAGTGAGAGAGGGAACCGAATTTAGAGAGAGAGGGGGGTCAACATTAAAGAATTGCAAGAGAATTCAAGAAACTAAGGGGATTAGTTCAAGAATTGGCTATAGTTGTGAAGATTGAAGCTCCTAGGTGGGTGGATTCATAAGTTTGAGTTTGTAATTTTGTAAATTCAAGGTTTGATTGTGATCAAGAACATAACTTGAATTGAATTTGTTGAATTTGGAGCTTGTATAAACATGCATATAATTGCTATAATTTTGTATATTCAAGCATGAATCATGTTGAACAAGAAGAATTGGGCACCAAATCTCACATGCATGCATGATTTTCATAAGTTTCATGATCATGAGCCTTATTTGTACCAGTTAAAATAGAATTGGAGTCAAGAATGTACATGCATGCATGATTGATGAAAATATGGAATTGGTTTGAGGGTGAATATACATGTTTGGGGACTATGAAGAGAATTCAAAATGATTTTGGAAAAAGGGACCATGAATTTGAGCAATTGGCCTCATATTGTTGTTATTCTCATGTTATGTAATGTGTTTCCATGTTTTTGTGTCCAAAACATGAGCTTTGAACCTTTAAACTTTGAGTTTGAACTTGGAGAACAATTTTGGAAATTCCAGAATTCGGCACGTCCACTTGAGCAGGGTAATGGCCGCTCGAGTGTGAAATGCTAGTTTCCAGCACTTTTACAGATAGTGATGTCTGCTCGAGCCGAGGCATTCATGCTCGAGCAGAAAGCCACGTAGTGTTGACCTTCAGCTCGAGCATCCGACGTCACGCTTGAGCGTAAAAATGAGGCATCCAGCACTTTTGCAGACCTAAGGGGTCCGCTCGAGCGACCAAAGCCACACTCGAGTGGGAAACCCTGTTTCAGAAATTTTGAAAAGATAATTTATGTTTCATTTTCCATTCCCTTTCTTTTCCAAGCACTCTTAGGCACACATTAAGCATTGTAAATGAGTTAAAAGAATAAGAAAGAAGCCTAAGAGAGATGTACGAATTAAGAACGGATTGAATCGTTTGTGACCCATTATGTTCATGAAATGTGTAGGGTCAAGCACAAGGGCAAACCATCTGGCAGATCACTGTGAGTAATATCTTAGTAAATATATTTTGAAGTATGTTATTTGTCCTATTGCTTATTCTTATAGAAGTCTTGTAAGCTTGTTAATTTGAATTGTGGACGAATATCTGTTATGCCATATGATTGGGCCAAAGGCCGTTGGATACGAATGATTGGGCCAAAGGCCGTTTGACATGAATGATTGGGCCAAAGGCCGTCTGACATGAATGATTGGGCCAAAGGCCGTCTGATATGAACGATTGGGCCAAAAGCCGTTGGATATGAATGAATAGGCCAAAGGCCGTCGGATATGAGTAAATTGGGCCCGAGGCTGTTTGATACGTCTAGAACTTTAGTCGATCAATATATTAGATAGAAACATGAGTTGGGCTCAAGGCCGTTTGATATAACTGTTTCAAAGTTCGTTCATGTATCTTCTTTACTTGATATTATTCACTTGGCTTTCACTCACTCTCATTCATGTGTCTGTAGGTGAGCCAAGAGATGTCCAAACCCAGCCTCAGTGAAGTATGTGAGAGATAGTCAAGTTTTGAGGAGTCAGCCCAAACGTCGCGCGCATGAGACTTGTTTTCGCCCTTTTGTTCTTTTGTTACATTTTTGTTATGCTGGCGAGAACTTTGGATCACCTTTGTATATAAGCTTTTGGTTTGGCTGACCATGACCTGAATGATCCTGTTGTGTAAAGCCCATATGTTAACTTCCTTTGTGTGAGTTATTATAGAATGCTTTTGGAATGATTTTGTTATGCCATGTAAGCACAGCTCTATGGACAAAGTTTTAAATTGCTTTCGTTTTGGCCCTCTTTACTCTGTTGAAATGCATTTTATTTGGTCTGAGGTCGTAGGTAATCTCATGATTACTGGCCGGTTATGTCCTAACCCATAGGGGCGGGTTCGGGTCATGACAGAGTGGTATCACAGCACGAGTTAATAACTCACGCACTTATCCAAATGAGCAATAAGCGTCTAGAAAAGACCTAGGATGCATTCATGTGATAAGTATGAATCTGAAAGCATAAAAAATATGCTTAGATGTTTAAAAGTGAACGATTATATGCCATAAGTTTGTGATTTACTTGCATTACAAATTATTTGAATATGTGTGCTTATAGTATATGCTCACTTGTGAACTTTTGTATAGGAAATAATGTAAGTCTAATCAGATGGTGAGAACAAGATGTGATGAGATAGAGGAGTCTTCTACTGCCAGAATGGATAGAATAGAAAGATTGATTTAGGAGATGGCAAAAACATTGAGGCAACAACAGCAATGGCAATAACAGTGGCAACAACCACATCCTCCGTCTCCTCCTCCAGCACCACATGTGCAAGATAATCAGAATGATGACCGAATAATAGCTCTCACCAAAGAGTTTAAGGAAATGAAACCGCCACAGTTTCATGGGGGATTAGATCCGTTGAAGGCCGAAGCATGGGTCCTCGGTATCGAAAAACTATTTGAAGTGTTTCCTTATTCAGAGACACAGAAAGTATTGCTAGCCACTTTTACCCTTGAAGATAAGGCAAGAAGGTGGTGGATGCTAATGCGTGAAAACAATAAGGGTACTGGTTGGACATGGTTCTTGGAAATTTTCTATGACAAGTACTTCCCACAGTGTGTCCGTGACAAAAAAGTGTTGGAGTTTATGGAGCTTAAACAAAACAGCATGACTGTGGCTGAGTATGAGGCCAAGTTCACTGAATTGGCCAGATTTGCACCACATGTGGTCGACACTGACTACAAGAAAGCGAGACATTTTGAAGGGGGAATCTGAGATGATATCCTAGAAAAGGTGAATGTTCTCAAACTAGAGACCTATATTAAGGTGCTAGATCGAGCCATAATATCAGAAGCTAACATAGCCAAACAAGCTAAACCAACAACTGACTGGAAGGGTAGTAAAAAACAAGGCTTCTTTTCGAAGAAGAAATTTGTAAAAAAGCAAAATACGGGCTCCTCAAGTACTTCTAATTCTTCCCGAGATACATCTCCTATGTGCAATATTTGTAGTAAAAGGCATTGTGGAGTTTGTTACCGTGTGTCGGGAGCCTACTTTAAATGTGGTAAGACAGGGCACATGGAGAGAGATTGTAATTAGATCAGTGGAAAACTAGCTGCTAGCTTAACAGCGTCTATCCCAAAACTGGGAAACACTATGGGATCTACTACCGCCGGAGATATCGTGAGGCAAGGGAGAGTTTTTGCGCTTGTTCCGGGCGATACACGGAATGCTGAAGCCATTGTCTCAGGTACTATCTTTATATGCAATCAGGATGCTTTTGTGTTAATTGATTCTGGATCAACACACTCTTTCGTAACTTGTGCGTTTGCATCTAGACTGGGTAAACCCCTAGAACCATTGCCATATTTGCTATGTGTGTGTGCTCCATCTGGGGAATTTGTGTTGTGTGCATCTGTATATCGATTTTGTGACATGCGTGTTGAGAATGCTATTCTATATGTAGATTTGTTGCCCTTGAACTTTAGACATTTCGATGTAATTTTGGGCATGGATTGGTTAACTAAATATTGTGCCACCACTGATTGTGTAACAAAACAGGTTGTGTTTAGACCACCAGAAAGAAATTGTATTTGTGAGTAACGGGGTAGTGCCTCCACCTTATTTAATATCTGCAATGAAAGCATGTAAATTGATCAGGAAAGGGTGCCAGGTTACTTGTGTTATATGCTATCTGAACAATCTGTGAATGTTGAATTGAGTAGTGTCCCTATTGTTAGCGAATTTCCAGATGTGTTCCCAGATAAATTGCCCGGGGAATTGGTAGACAGGGAGATAGAGTTTACTATTGAAATTGTGCCAGGCACTCAGCCTATTTCTAAAACTCCCTATAGAATGGCTACTGCTGAAATGAAAGAATTGACAGAACAGTTGCAAGACTTACTTGACAAAGGGTTCATCCGACCTAGTACTTCACCATGGGGTGCACCAGTGTTATTTGTGAAAAAGAAAGACGGAACCTTGCACTTGTGCATTGACTATCAAGAACTGAACAAGGTGATAATAAAGAATAAATATCCCTTACCTCGTATTGATGATTTGTTTGACCAGTTGCAGGGATCACAAGTGTTTTCCAAAATTGATTTGAGATCTGGATACCACCAGTTGAAGGTGAAAGCAGAGGATGTTGAGAAAACTGTGTTTCGAACAAGGTATGGCCATTATGAATTTCTTGTTATGCCATTTGGGGTGACTAATGCTCCTGCAACGTTTATGGACCTAATGAACCGAATTTTTAAGACCTACCTTGATGAATTTGTCATGGTTTTTATTGATGACATTTTGATATACTCAAAGAATAGACTTGAACATGAACAACATTTGAGGACTGTTTTGTAGACCTTAAAAGAAAAGAAATTATTTGCCAAACTAAATAAATGTGAATTTTAGTTGGATGAAGTCATCTTTTTAGGGCATGTTATCAACAAGGAGGGAATTTCAGTGGACCTGCAGAAAATAGAAGCGATTGTGAATTGGCCTACACCGACTAATGTAATAGAAGTCCGCAATTTTATGGGCTTAGCTGGGTACTACCGGAGGTTTGTGAAAGACTTTTCAAAAATAGCTGTGCCTCTTACCCAACTGACACGCAAAGGGCAACCATTTGAATGGAATGACGAAAGGGAAACTGCCTTTCATGAACTAAAAATGAGATTGACCACCGCACCAATTTTGACACTGCCATCAGGTACGAAAAAATTTGTGATTTTCAGTGATGCATCTTATAAAGGCTTGGGTTGTGTATTAATGCAGAATGGAAGGGTGATTGCATATGCCTCTCGGCAGTTGAGACCACATGAGAAAAAACTACCCAACACATGATTTAGAATTGGCCGCAGTCGTATTTGCTTTAAAAATTTGGCGGTATTATTTGTATGGGAAAAATGCGAAGTCTACATAAATCACAAAAGTTTGAAACACTTCTTTACGCAGAAAGAGTTGAATATGCGGCAGAGAAGATGGCTTGAATTGATAAAAGATTATGATTTTGAAATCCAGTATCACCCCGGGAAAGCCAATACAGTTACTGATGCCCTGAGCAGGAAATCGATGGGAAGTTTGGCTTGTTTGCTTACTGAACAGAAAGCGATCTTGCAAGATTTTGAGAAGTCCGAGATTGAAGTAGCATTAAGTGAGCAGGGCGGATTGATAGCCGTTATTTCGGCCAAACCAGCAATCATTGAGAAGATTAAACAGAAACAGAAGGAGGAAGAATTCCTTAAAAAGATAGTTGATGAATTTGAAATGAATCCGAGACCGGGATATAGTGTGGTAAATGAAGTGCTGAAATTCCAAGATAGATTGTGTATTCCGAACATTACCGAGTTAAAGAGGAGGATTCTTGACGAAGCTCATGAGTCAATATTTGCTATGCATCCGGGTAATAACAAAATGTATCGGGATTTGAAACAAAGCTATTGGTGGCCCAAAATGAAGAAGGAGATTGCAGAATATGTGTCCAAGTGCCTCAAATGCTAGCAAGTTAAAGCTGAACACCAGAAACCGGGCGGCCTACTTCAGCCTCTCCCTATTCCTGAATGGAAGTGAGAGCATGTGACTATGGACTTTGTCATTGGTCTACCTCGAACTCCTCGAGGTATGGATTCTATTTGGGTTATAGTTGATAAACTGACTAAATCTACACATTTTCTGCCCGTTAAAACTACATTTGATGCTTATAGACTGGCTACTATATATGTTGATGAGATTGTTCGTTTACACGGGGTTTCGGTATCCATTGTCTCGGATAGAGATCCAAAGTTTGTGTCTAGATTGTGGAAAAGTCTGCAAAAGGCTATGGGAACAGAATTGAGATTCAGTACTTATCACAACCCAAACTCGCCCCTATAGGTTTAGCGTCATAACCGGCCAGTAATCCTTGGATTACCGAAGGCCTCTTGACATAATAACATGTAGTTAGGGGCCGCAGAAGCAAATATACAAAACATACAATGTCCATTGAGCTGTGAAGACATACATGAGACGTATAATTTAAAACTTTTATAAACTTATGGGTGATGTTGAGAGACATAACCATTACATATCACCCCTAGCAGCATAATGTCAGAAATCTTGCCCAAAACTTAACAGACAACAAACTATAATATGATTACAAAAACAGCCATAAATCTTGACTTCATTCGGAACCTCCTCGGGAGGCACAAAGGTTGGCTAACAAAAACCGAAACACAGGCCGTCAACTCTGGGCCTGGTCACGTGCCTGCTCACCTACATACATAATATAAATAGTGAGCTAAAGCCTAGTGAATAATAACAAAGTAAAGACTTTAATGAATGATGCCCATAACATATCTCAAATCTCAAAGCAAATCAGAGTCATATTCAGATGACAGAAACAGAATCATAATCTTATCCATATTCAAATCATATGTGGTACATCCATTAGCGTGATCATGTCTCTTTGGTCAAGCATATCAAGTTTCGTAAAGGAACCTCCAGTACCGGGTAATATATCTCATATATCGGTCACGGTATTGTTTTCCCCCGGGCGAGGGCCTGGGCCACGGTATTATCCCCCGGGCTAGGGCCTCATGACCATAAGCCACAGTATTATGTCCCTTGGGCGAGGGTCTCTGCTAAGGATACCACAATTACGTTTCAAAGAAAATTGGACAATCATTCATTCATACAAAACATAGCATTTCAGAAAACTTATCATTTCATATCCTCATAAAATAATTAAAGTTAAACATAACTTTATAGAATTATTACTCACAGATAATTGGTAGCTCCAATTAGATGGCAAAGTGGGCAATTCACTTATTTTGAGGCGCGTGACCTACGTAACATGGCAGATTCTTACATTGAATACACATGCTTGGATTGTATATAACTTATTCTAGTTATTCTTAGCGTGTTACTAGTCTTTAACCTCATATGGGGTCTTAAACATGGCCTAGGAATGCCTAGGATGGAAAGAGGATGCAAAAATACACTTGGAAACATTTCTCAAATTTTACTGAAAATAGGGTCCATGCTCGAGCGTGTATTTCCTCGCTCTAGCGGACATGCAAGATGTGAAGGTTCGCTCGAGCGTGACTTCCATCGCTCGAGCGGACTGCAAACTTTGGAAAAAGTACTGGTTGCACGTTTTTCACGCTCGACGAACGCTCAATCCCCGCTCGAGCGTGAGACTCAGACCCTCGCTCGAGCGTGAATTCCCTCGCTTGATCAGACTGCAAAACATATAAACTTCTGGGCATATGCATTTCATGCTTGAGCGTGACTCTCGTTGCTCGAGCGAAAGTGCACGTACTTAGAGTGCTCGCTCGAGCATGGATCAAATTTCTGGAATTTCCAGATTTGATCCACAAGTTCAAATTCAATCTCCAAGACATCAAACTCAATTTTTTCTTGGGCTAAAACTTTAGAAAACTCATAAAGGCTCATAAAACAACATGTTTCAAGGATCATTTCAAGAAATTATGGCCCAATGACATGCCAATTGTACAAAATTCAACTCAAGATTTATGTATGATCCATAAACAAAACATGCATGAAATCCTTTGAACTTAGTCTCTTCAAAACATGATCAAACTTGGCAACTTGGTAGAAAACATGATGAATGACCAAAATGTGAGTGAGATGGATACATGCATGAAAGAATTCTTTGACATCATGCTCAATTTGTGAGAAAATGTACATGCATGCATGGCTTGGCCCAATTTACTCAATTCTAGTGTAATTCCTACATGAATTCCGTTAATTCACTAGTCACCTTGTAGAATCTAATTCAATTACTTAATTAAGGGTTTAATTCCTTACCTAGAGGCTTGACGCTACAAGGGTTAAAGTTGAGACCCTCAAATTTCTTCAATTGACAACAATTCCTAGCACCTCATTTAGTTTGAGTTCAATTTCTCAAGTCTTGAGCCAATTCTCTCTTCTCTCACTCTCTCTCACGTTTTGCACAAGTAGATAGGAATTAATAGTGTCCAAAAACATGTATAAGGTATTGAAATGGTCTAGCAAGGTCCCACTAATGGCATAAATATAAATAACCTAAGCCAAACTAATTAACATTAGTTATTCTAATTTAATCGTGCCAAATTGAATTTTAATTAAACTTACCATAAAATCCTATAAATCCTAATCAACACATAAATCAAGTCAATTTTTGAATCGGTTGCCGATAAGGCTTTCAATTCGCAATTGGAAACCAAAACATGAACAGATCTTCCTACGTTCAACAGATATGGACACCACTTATGCAACACACACATGCAATTTCATTCAAAACTTCACCCTAATTACCAATTAAGCATAATTAACCATGGATTAACGTTAATCAGGAATCGGGGTTGTTGGACAGAAGTCGGGGATAGGGCTCTTCTTGGGCCTGAAATTGTGCAAGACACTTCTGAGAAGATCAAAACTATTAAGCAAAGGCTCAAAACAGCTCAAGACCGACAAAAGAATTATGCAGATGTTCGAAGAAAACCTCTCGAGTATGAGTTCGATGACCATGTGTTTATCCGTGTGACTCCAATGAAGGGCCAAGTAAGGTTCGGTAAGAAAGGGAAATTGTCACCCCGTTATATTGGATCGCTTCAGATTCTGGAAAAACTTGGTTCAGTTGCTTATAGAGTTGCTTTGCCACCGGGATTCGAGCAAATCCATAATGTGTTTCATGTGTCGATGTTAAGGGGTTATCTTCGGGATCCGTTTCATGTAATTGATTATCACTGGATAGCTCTTGATGAAAGTATGGAATACGCAGAATGGCCGGAACGAATCATTGACCGGCAAGTGAAACAGTTGAGAAGCAAGTCCATCCCAATGATGAAAGTGGAATGGAAAGAACACTATGGAGCGGATGCTACGTGGGAAAAATAGGAGGAGATGTGACTACGCTATCCACATTTGTTTCCCGACGAAGGTAAAATAAGTTTGGAGGACCAAACTTCCAAAATGGGGGAAGACTGTGATGACCCTATTCCGTATTATGCTAATTAATCTTAGTTATGAATGTGATTATGTGTTTAATATGATTTTGAGTGCCATTATATGTATATATGTGGTTTTGAATTTCTATATGTTCACCGTAGGAAAATCTGTTTGATTTTCTGCTTTAGAATTTAAATTGAAGGCCCTATCGGCCACAGAAACTGAAATTGATTACGCCATTGTGATTAGCGTAATTTTTAGACCCTGCGGTGAAATTTAATTAGAAATTGATTCAGATCGAAATAATTCAAGTAAATTGATTGAATTAAGTACCATTATTAACCTTAATCAATTTGATTAAGTGAGAGACTATAAAAAGGGCCAATATATACTCTTATTCATTTGGTTTGTGCTCAAAATCTGATTTTGCTCTCTAGAGTGAGTGAGGGAACCGAATTTAGAGAGAGAGAGAGGGGTCAACATTAAAGAATTGCAAGAGAATTCAAGAAACTAAGGGGATTAGCTCAAGAATTGGCCATAGTTGTGAAGATTGAAGCTCCTAGGTGAGTAGATTCATAAGTTTGAGTTTGTAATTTTGTAAATTCAAGGTTTAATTGTGATCAAGAACATAACTTGAATTGAATTTGTTGAATTTGGAGCTTGTATGAACATGCATGTGCATAATTGCTATAATTTTGTATATTCAAGCATGAATCATGTTGAACAAGAAGAATTGGGCACCAAATCTCACATGCATGCATGATTTTCATAAGTTTCATGATCATGAGCCTTATTTGTACCAGTTAAAATAGAATTAGAGTCAAGAATGTACATGCATGCATGATTGATGAAGATATGGAATTGGTTTGAGGGTGAATATACATGTTTTGGGACTATGAAGAGAATTCAAAATGATTTTGGAAAAAGGGACCATGAATTTGAGCAATTGGCCTCATATTGTTGTTGTTCTCATGTTATGTAATGTGTTTCCAAGTTTAAACTTTGAGTTTGAACTTGGAGAACAATTCTGGAAATTCCAAAATTCGGCACGTCCGCTCGAGTGGAGTAATGGCCGCTCGAGCGCGAAATGCTAGTTTCCAGCACTTTTGCAGATAGTGATGTCCGCTCGAGCCGAGGCATTCACGCTCAAGCGGAAAGCCACGTAGTGTTGACCTTCAGCTCGAGCGTCCGAAGTCACGCTCGAGCGTAAAAATGAGGCAACCAGTACTTTTGTAGACCCAAGGGGTCCGCTCGAGCGGCCAAAGCCACGCTCGAGCGGGAAGCCCTGTTTCAGAAATTTTGAAAAGATAATTTATGTTTCATTTTCCGTTCCCTTTCTTTTCCAAGCATTCTTAGGCACACATTAAGCATTGTAAATGAGTTAAAAGAATAAGAAAGAAGCCTAAGAGAGATGTACGAATTAAGAACGAATTGAATCGTTTGTGACCCATTATGTTCATGAAATGTGTAGGGTCAAGCACAAGGGCAAACCATCCGGCAGATCACTGTGAGTAATATCTTAGTAAATATATTTTGAAGTATGTTATTTGTCTTATTGCTTATTCCTATAAAAGTCTTGTAAGCTTGTTAATTTGAATTGTGGACGAATATCTGTTATGCCATATGATTGGGCCAAAGGCCGTTGGATACGAATGAGTGGGCCAAAGGCCGTCTGACATGAATGATTGGGCCAAAGGTCGTCTGACATGAATGAGTGGGCCAAAGGCCGTTTGACATGAATGATTGGGCCAAAGGCTGTCTGACATGAATGATTGGGCTAAAGGTCGTTTGACATGAATGATTGGGCCAAAGGCTGTTGAATATGAACGATTGGGCCAAAGGCCGTTGGATTTGAGTAAATTTGGCCCGAGGCCGTTTGATACGTCTAGAACTTTAGTCATTCGATATATTAGATAGAAACATGAGTTGGGCCCAAGGCCGTTTGATATAACTATTTCAAAGTTCGTTCATGTATCTTCTTTACTTGATATTATTCACTGGGCTTTCACTCACTCTCATTCATGTGTCTGTAGGTGAGCCACGAGATGTCCAAACCCAGCCTCAGTGAAGTATGTGAGAGATAGTCAAGTTTTGAGGAGTCAGCCCAAACATCGCGCGCATGAGACTTGTTTTCGCCCTTTTGTTCTTTTGTTACATTTTTGTTATGTTGGCGAGTGTGGGAGCCGAATATATAGAAGAGGAAGAAGGGGTATATCCCATAAGTCAAAGACTGTTCGGCTCCGTACCAATCAACTAAGATGCCGAATATACTGAGATCGCCGAATAGACGGAGAGATTTATGTTGGAATAAACAAAAGGATAATAAGTAAAAGGTGGGCACTGGGTTCGAGGTCAGAAGAATGAATATAAATACAAGAGCTCCGGATTTAGAAAGGTATGTAAAAGAAATACACTTCACTAAACTTAGTAAACAAGCTCTCTTAAGTAGAGGAACTGACTTGCCCGTCGGAGTGCTAATCCCGGCACCCCCGACTGGAATATTTGTCTTTGCAGGTGACTAGCTGAGAATCAGGAGCGTCTTCCCGGATCAGAAGAGTATTTCCAAAAACCACTTCCCCACAATTGGCGCCATCTGTGGGAATACTCAAATACATCCATGGAAGGCGTGACTCAAGATTCTCCGATAGCCACCGATGCGATCACACAGAGAGTCGACCTCACTCCGGCAAACATGCTTGAGAAGGAAATCATTGCTGCAAGACGTGCCTTGAATGTCGATTCACAAACCACTTCGATGCTAGCCATCTTTGAACTAGCTAGAAAGACCAAACAAAGTTTAGACAGCACCATCGCTGAGAACGAGCACCTTCGCCGCGATTTAGCCTCGGAAATAGCAAAGCCCAAACAAACAGTGCGCCAGGTCTCTAAGCGACCCCCAAGGGCAGGAAACCAACGGTCTTGGGCCCGACAGCAAAACACCGACGCTTGTTGTGCTTCAACCGATTACTTTGAGGAATTGACACAAGACGAACGTCTCCAGCGAAGTGTTCCGCACGATAACATCCATATGATATACAGCCTGCCGGAAGCCCCGACCATACATGCAACCCAGTCTCTCCCAGGCCCTCAGCAGCAACTCACGCCAGCAAAGCGACCCCGAGAATCACCAAGCATCACCTTCGACGATTCTGATTTGATCGGCGTAACGCTCCCTCATATCGATCCACTGGTTGTCGCGCTACGCGTTAACTGGTTCACCGTCGAACGCGTTCTTATAGACCAGGGCAGCACTTCGGAGGTCATGTATTATAAAACCTTTATCAAACTCAGTTTCACTGAATCAGATCTGACCCCGGCCCCTTATCCACTATTCGGCTTCAATGCCAATCCCGAATACCCACTGGGAAAAGTCAACCTACCCGTCCGAGCGGGTTCCAGAACGGTGGATGTAGAATTCCTGGTTATCCGACTGTCGTCGCCGTACAATCTCATTATGGGGCAATCGTGGTTACATACCTTGCAGGCCGTCCCAAGCACCTACCATCAATTGTTACGTTTCCCAACAGAACACGGCATTGAGCAGATCCACGGCTCCCAAAAATCGGCACAAGCATGTTACCTCTTGGCCGCCAAAATGCCAAAGGAATTGCAGGTAAACTCCATCGAGGCACCCAATCGGGAAATCCTGGATGACGTCGGGCGGCAGCCAAACGAAAAGGCCACAGAAAGTTTAGACCGAGTTGACATTGATGGAAGCCCGGAAAAGTTCTTCATGATTGGCACCTCGTTACACCAAGCCGATAGACATCAGCTGATCTCCTTTCTACTTACCAACCTCGACGTCTTTGCGTGGACTCCGTATGAGATGCCGGGTATAGACCCATCAGTTTCACAGCACCACCTGAACGTCGACCCCACCTGCAAGCCCGTCATTCAGAAAGGCCGTCGGTCTACCACAGAGCACACTGCTGCCGTCATAGAAGAAGTCGACAAATTGCTTGACGCCGGGGCAATTAGAGAAGTCACCTACCTCACGTGGCTCTCCAACACAGTGGTGGTGAAGAAAAAAAATGGAACTTGGCGAGTGTGCGTCAACTTCACGGATCTGAACAAGGCTTGCCCCAAGGACTGCTTTCCCCTACCTAGAATCGACCAACTCGTCGATGCCACGGCGCGCCATCAACGCATGAGTTTCCTCGATGCTTATAGAGGCTACCATTAGATCGCCATGCATCCAGATGACCAAGACAAAACTGCATTCCTCACCCCAAGAGGAACCTACTGTTACAAAGTTATGCCTTTTGGGCTGAAGAACGCAGGGGCAACTTACCAAAGGCTGGTCACCGCCATGTTCAAAGAACAACTCGGCCACACCATGGAAGTCTACATCGACGATATGGTGGTCAAGTCCAAAGAAGAACAGGATCACATAGCCGATCTAGAGAAGACATTCGGCATCTTGCGCAAATATAGAATGAAATTGAACACCTCGAAGTGCGCGTTTGGAATCGGCTCCGGCAAATTCCTGGGTTATATCGTCAACCACCGCGGAATCGAAGCCAACCCGAGGCAAGTCACAGCGATCTTGGAACTCGGTTCCCCCCGATCAGTAAAAGAAGTCCAAAAGTTGATGGGGATGGCCACTGCACTCAATAGATTCATCAGTCGGTCAACAGACCGATGCAGACAATTCTTCCAGACGTTACGTCAAGGCAAAGCTTTTGAATGGTCCGCCGAATGCGAAGCAGCTTTCACCGGGCTCAAGACTTACCTCCGGTCAATGCCTCTCTTGACAACACCAGCTGCCGGTGACCCCCTCATTCTGTATCTAGCAGTCTCCGATAGGGCCATTAGCGCCGTATTATTAAAAGAAGAAGAAGGGCAGCAGCGGCCAGTGTATTATGTGAGCAAGGCAATGGTCGATGCCGAGACACGTTATCTTCCGCTGGAAAAACTCATCCTAGCCTTGGTCATGGCAGCAAGAAAACTGATGCATTACTTCCAGGGGCATAGCATTGGGGTGATAACAGATTACCCCCTCCGATCAGTACTATGAAGTGCGGAAGCATCAGGACGTGTTTCAAAATGGGCTCTTGAACTCGGCCAATATGACATTCAGTTTTTGCCCAAAACCGCAATCAAGGGACAGGTGCTTGCCGACTTTGTGGCTGAATTCACAGGCGGGCTTTCCGACCTTAAACCTGCCGACGTTCTTCCAAAGGTTGAAGCTCGATCAAAGTCGAATTGGAGAATTTATGTCGGGGATATTTGGCAGCTATACTGTGATGGATCGTCTAATCAACGGGGCTGCGGCGCCGGCGTAGTAATCATGTCTCCCGACGGCGCAATAATAGAGCAGGCCGTGAAGCTTGGCTTCAAAGCATCGAATAACGAAGCCGAGTATGAAGCCCTCTTAGCCGGCCTACGAAATGCACATATTCTTGGTGCTCGGCGTTTGCTAGTGTTTTGTGACTCCAAATTGGTCATCAACCAGCTAAAGGGGGAGTACGCTGCAAAAAACGACCGTATGGCTGCCTATATGAAAACGGCCAACTCTTTGCTAACGAAGTTTGACCATCACGAACTGAACCAAATAACACATGATCAGAACACACACGCAGATGCCCTGGCATGCCTAGCCTCCGCCATCAATTCTGAACTCAAATGGACCATTGAAGTAGGTTTCATCCCGGAGCCGAGTATCGGCCCTTCGGAGGAGATCCACATTAATATTATAGAATCCGCACCAAGTTGGATGGATCCTATAACCGGATTCCTCTCTTCTGAACAACTCCCAGAGGACAAAAAAGAAGCACACAAGCTACGCAATAAGGCCCTGCGATACTATCTGGATCCACAGGGAGGGCTTTACAAAAAGTCCCTCTCCGGTCCCTATTTGGAATGCGTACGCCCGGATAAAGTGGAGGAACTTCTAACTGAGATACATGAGGACGGTTGTGGAGCCCACTCCGGCGGACGCTCTCTCGCCCATCGAGCTATAACACAAGGGTATTATTGGCCGACAATGAGAGCCGACGCAGAAAATTATGTTAAAATATGCGAACAGTGCCAAAAGTTCTCCCCACTAACCCATCTGCCCGCCGAAGAGTTGAACTCTATCACTAGTCCCTGGCCGTTTGCTCAATGGGGGCTTGATATTGTGGGACCATTGCCTAGGGCCCCAGGAAACAAGCGATTCCTAATCGTAGCAACAGATTACTTTACAAAATGGGTCGAAGCTGAGGCTCTAACACACATACGAGATGCCGACATAAAACGATTTGTATGGAGGAACATCATTACGCGATTCGGCATTCCAAGAGCTCTCATCTCAGACAACGGCACCCAGTTCGATTGTGGCGTATATCGAGAACTATGAGGCAAATACGGTATCACGCCCTACTTCTCTACGCCCGCCTACCCCCAGAGCAACGGTCAAGCCGAAGCCTCAAACAAAACCATCTTGGACGGCATCAAAAAGAGACTGGAAAAAGCTAAAGGCAAATGGGTCGAAGAATTGCCAAGTGTATTATGGGCGCACCGGACAACGCCGAGGAGGTCCACCGGAGAAACGCCGTTCGCCCTATGCTTCGGAACCCAAGCAATTTTACCCCTGGAAATCGGCTTCCCGACTTTGAAATCACAAGCCTTTGATACGGGCCGAAATGACATGATGCTCGCCCTGGACCTGGATCTAATCGAGGAATGAAGAGACCGCGCCCTGGCCTCCATGGCACGGTATCAGCAGCAGCTCGCTAAGTCATACAATCAACGAGTTCAGTTGCGTAGCTACACTCCAGGAGAGCTGGTCCTAAAGAAAGTACTTCCAGCCGACCGGAGACCGGCCGACGGAAAGCTGGGTCCGAATTGGGACGGCCCCTATCAAATAGACTCCATTGCAGGAACAGGGGCATATCAGCTCTCGGACATGTCAGGAAGAAGCCTGCCACGGCCTTGGAATTCAACGCATCTACGAAAATTTTACCAATGACCCGATTTGTGGGCTTGGTACTTGTACATACTCTACCGTAATGAAAAAGTTGCTTGTTTTCATGCTTCAGTTCATACGCTTCTTGATGACCAAATAAGTCTCCGGATTCGGAGCGCCCTTCGTGGATATCACGATTGGCCAAATAAGTCTCCGGATTCGGAGCGCCCTTCGTGGATACCACGATTGGCCAAATAAGTCTCCGGATTCGGAGCGCCCTTCGTGGAAATCACGATTGGCCAAATAAGTCTCCGGATTCAGAGCGTCCTTCGTGGATACCACGATTGGCTGAATAAGTCTCCGGATTCGGAGCGCCCTTCGTGGATATCACGATTGGCCAAATAAGTCTCCGGATTCGGAGCGCCCTTCGTGGATATCACGATTGGCCGAATAAGTCTCCGGATTCGAAGCGCCCTTCGTGGATATCACGATTGGCCAAATAAGTCTCCGGATTCGGAGCGCCCTTCGTGGATATCACGATTGGCCGAATAAGTCTCTGGATTCGGAGCGCCCTTCATGGATACCACGATTGGCCGAATAAGTCTCCGGATTCAGAGCGCCTTTCGTGGATATCACGATTGGCCCAATAAGTCTCCGGATTCGGAGCGCCCTTCGTGGATACCACGATTGGCCGAATAAGTCTCCGGATTCAGAGCGCCCTTCGTGGATATCACGATTGGCCCAATAAGTCTCCGTATTTGGAGCGCCCTTCGTGGATATCACGATTGGCCCAATAAGTCTCTGGATTCAGAGCGCCCTTCGTGGATACCACGATTGGCCGAATAAGTCTCCGGATTCGGAGCGCCCTTCGTGGATATCACGATTGGCCGAATAAGTCTCCGAATTCGGAGCACCCTTCGTGGATATCACGATTGGCCGAATAAGTCTCCGGATTCGGAGCACCCTTCGTGGATATCACGATTGGCCAAATAAGTCTCCAGATTCGGAGCGCCCTTCGTGGATGTCACGATTTAACTGACCAAATACATGGTTCCTACATTGGAGCCGATCGATGTATTTCCGAACGTTTACATTACGTAGTACAAAAGCTGACAATAAATTGACATAGGGCGTTTAATTACACGCAAAACATTTCAAAATCTGCTAATAAAGAAATTCTATTTATTCAAAGGCCGCTATACATTTCGATACATTTCGAGCATTCGATAAAATAGTCCTATTTACTCCACATTGTAGCGCACTCAGTAGGCATCTTCGTCGTCACTTTTCTCAATATCGAACTCGAAATACGGAAGGTAATGCCGATGATATAAGGGCAAAGCCAAATTTATGCCCACGGACCCAAGAGCTTCCACAGTTTGAAGGGCCTTGATCCAGCCATGCTTGAAACCACGGTTTTCGTATCGGCAGACCTCCTCCGCTAGGTCCGTTTTGGCCTTCTTCATCCCGGCTTTCATGCCGTCCTTATATCCGCTCTCATAACCCGGGGCCTCTCGGTTCGCCCTCTCCTCCATGATTTTCATTTGACCGTCCACCACCGACTTGGCCGCTCGAACACTCTTTAGCTCCCGAAGCTCATTCTCAGCTTTTTGCGCACGAGCCTCCAGACTGCGATTCTTTTCGTTGTTCTTCTCGTTCTCGCGGCGGGCTTCGCGCAGACGCATCCCGATTTCATAAGCGCTATACAGTCCTTTGATAGCCCCGTGAATGCCATCCCGAAATACTTCGAAATCTCGACGCCCGACCATCGACTGTTGTACCTCCGGCGGAAAAATCTGCCGGGCGAACTCGACCGCCACATCCGGGTCTTTAATTATAGAATCCGTTTCCGTCATTGGTCTATTCTTCACGAGAATCACAAAACTCAACGGTCGTGGCTCCGCGTCTGGCTCAACAAGGGGTCGTGGGCGCAGGGAACCTCCCCGTGGTCCGTCCTTTCGGGGTGATATGCTTCGACGACTGGGGGACGCTCTCCTTTCCGTGCGAATAGGCTCGTTTCTGCGACTCATTTTAATCTCTAAACCCAGCCAATGTTGGCCCCTGCCAGGTCTGGTTCAAGCCTGAATAAGGAACGAGTTAAGTTGTTGGCATGAACTCGCCCATTTATTCTGGGGTACATGCAGCTCCCCCGAGAAAACGTCAAAAGTCGCATGCCCCTTACCCAACCTATTCGGCTGAATGTCAAGCGCTATTGCTGGGGCAAGGGCTAGATTCATCAACCTAGACGGCTAGATTTTCAAACAATCACGCCGAGTAATTTATGCCTTACCCAGCCCCCGATTCAGAGCCATCGGCTCATTCGGTCCCTCGCTCGCGCCCTGGCCAAGGCAAGGGCAGATTCATTAATCTATTAGGTTGAATGTCGAGCCTTATCGCTGGGCCAAGGGCTAGATTCATCAACCTAGACGGCTAGATTTTCAAACAATCACACCAAGTAATTTATGCCTTACCCAGCCCCCGATTCAGAGCCATCGGCTCATTCGGTCCCTCGCTCGCGCCCTGGCCAAGGCAAGGGCAGGTTCATTAATCTATTCGGCTCGCGACATTTTTATGTAGAAAATCAATAAGCCATTAATATATTCGGCTCTCGACATTTTATATGTAGAAAATCAATAAGCCATAAGCCCGCACAAAAATGTCAAGATTCATTCATTTGTATATTCGGCTCGCGACATTTTTTATATACAAAATCAATACAAAAATGTCTGATAAAGCTTAACAATACATTTGTAAAATCCTAATACATTTGTAAGTTCCTAATACATTTGTGAAATCTAAGTCATTCGCCCAGCTCAGCCTTCGGAATCAGTCTCCAACGGCTCGACATCCACTTGCTCATACGGCACTGGTATAGTCAGTGAAACTCCAGCTGCAGCAAGGGCTTTGTGCCAGCCGTGCTTGAACTCCCTGTTTTCGAAGCGCGAGACCTGGTCCACATATTCGGCGAGCCCAGCATCTTTTCCGGCTTCGAATGCTTTGGAAGCATCCACCTTCACGACAGCCAACTCAGCCTCCAGGCTGGCAACCGCCTTCTGGGACAATCCCAGTGCCGTTTCTCTCGCATCCGCCCTCTTCTCGGCGTCCGCTCGGGATTGATCTGCAATACGAGCCTTTTCTACCTCGGCCTCGGCCCGAGAAGCTTCCTTGTTCGCTCTCAAAGATGCATCCTCGGCCCTCTTTCTCTGGCCCTCTACTTGCTTTCGTAGGCGGC
This sequence comes from Camellia granthamiana, assembly GCA_036172215.1. Classification (NCBI taxonomy): domain Eukaryota; kingdom Viridiplantae; phylum Streptophyta; class Magnoliopsida; order Ericales; family Theaceae; genus Camellia; species Camellia granthamiana. The sequence continues at coordinate 56,173 of JAXFYN010000572.1, forward strand.
CAATCTCTTTGACGGCGTCGAGTTGCCGACGTCCCATGTCGGCTATCCTGCCGACGGTCTGCAAAAGAACCCAAAAAACTTAACCTCAACAGTACTTGGATGAGATGAAGAAAAGTCAAAATACGTACCAGAAGTGCCAATTGCGCGGCCAATGCTATCGTATTCATAACTGGTTCCACCCGGAAAGCCTCGACATCAGACGGCAATGACACGGAAGTAGCCACACCGAATGCGACCTCTAGATCTTTAAGTGCCGAAGCGTTAGAGGGAACCGGCACGTCCTTTACCATCGGACGAATGACAAAAGGAACAGCCTCACTAGACCCCTCTAATCGAGGATGCTTACCACCTTGTTCATCTGAGCCAGCCTTAAGGTCAGCAGGGCATCTCCCTGCCTTTTCCTCAACTTTTCGGCCGACTCCCCCGACCAACGAAGATTCGGCATCCCGACCTTTTTCCGTCTCCTCTAGAACCCCCAAAGACTCGGATTTGGCAACAGGGAGGGGAAGTCGAGATTCGGTGGCGGGCGGTATCTCAGACGAAAGGTCCTCCGCTCTTCGCCGTGCAGCTAACCTCTCCGCATTCGCCTTTTTGGCAAGCTTTGTCAGACTCAATCCGGTCATATCCGTGGAGTCTGAGACGGGAAGATCCTCTGTGTGTCGAAAAATGTCAGCAGAAGGAAGATTCCCTGGTCCCGACGTAAATAGAGGGGCGGCGGAATCCAATACTTCCTCAAACTCGGCCTCGGATTGATCTGATTCGGCGATATCAACTATCTCGTTCCATTCTGAATCGGACCCTTCAAAGCCTATCTGTCTCAAGTTTTTGAAGTCAGACAGAATAAGAGCAGTAAGGGAATCTTCACCCTTTGGAATCGGTATGTTTTTCGCCGCCGAGAAGGTTGTGTATGTCGGTTCGTAACAAAGCAGAATGTGAGCCGCCCTCCCCTGTTTCTGAAGACTTCGTCGGCCGAAATACCTAAGAGCGACCCTGATATCTGAAAGGGTGACGTCGTGGGTTGAAGGTAATATCTTTTTTAGACCCCTTCCTGTACGAAACGAAGCCATGAGATTTCAATGAAATAGGTTCTACAATAAAAATGAACACATGACAAAAACAAGGGGATACTCGGCGACCTGGCTCGCCTCTCCGTCTAGGAATAGGGTCGACACGATCTTCCCCTTCGCCGAATTCCCAGTTACCCTAGACAACGACCATAACGTCATCAACTCATTTCCCAGAGCTGGAAAGCATAGTGATTAGCTGATGGTCGGTGTCCTTAGCTCTAAGGAAATAACGTCCTTGCCGGCCGGAGGACTTAGCCAAGGCATAGCAGTGCCGGATAGCCGGAATGCCAAGGTTAATTCCAAGGCGACGATTCAACGCTACAACCCCCATTATAATTCTAAAGAAATTCACGTTAGGTTGAGAAGGGATTAAATCCCAATGGCGAAGCACAGCCCTAAGAAACGGATGCAAGGGGAAGCGGACTCCACCCTCCGCGATTGACAAAAGAGGAAAGACGATTGAGGTTTCGTCCTCCCTCTCCATGTCAAGGGTGCCGTCTGCCAAAAGCGACAGACGGACGTCATCAGGAATAGAGAAATGGCGTCTAAAACCAGCGATTCGATTTGATGAAAGAAGGTCTTTCAAATGTTTCGCCATGCCCTAAAGTTGACACAGATATGCCAAAGAATAAAATGGAAATACTTCTCAAAGCAAAGAAGTGGAAAACTTACAGAGGGAGAAAAAGATATTGGAGGAGACAAAATTGCAAGAACGATCCAAAAGGCAAACTAGTGACCAGTATTGTGGAATGTGAATCCGAAGGGACGCTAATCTTTAAAATCACAATGAATAGGCATGTACGAAGAGACGGGAAGTCGGTACGACAACCAAAAGGGGGTGTACTTAGACGAATATTGTGTGGGCTCAATTGCCAAAATTTTGGTTGAGTATTTAGAATCCGGAACCAAGCACTCCAGCCAACAGATGTTAGGAGAATGCTTGGGGGGCAATTATGGGAGCCGAATATATAAAAGAGGAAGAAGGGGTATATCCCATAAGTCAGAGACTGTTCGGCTCCGTACCAATCAACTAAGATGCCGAATATACTGAGATCGCCGAATAGACGGAGAGATTTATGTTGGAATAAACAAAAGGATAATAAGTAAAAGGTGGGCACTGGGTTCGAGGTCAGAAGAATGAATATAAATACAAGAGCTCCGGATTTAGAAAGGTATGTAAAAGAAATATACTTCACTAAACTTAGTAAACAAGCTCTCTTAAGTAGAGGAACTGACTTGCCCGTCGGAGTGCTAATCTCGGCACCCCCGACCGGAATATTTGTCTTTGCAGGTGACTAGCTGAGAATCAAGAGCGTCTTCCCGGATCAGAAGAGTATTTCCAAAAACCACTTCCCCACAGCGAGAACTTTGGATCACCTTTGTTTATAAGCTTTTGGTTTGGCTGACCATGACCTGAATGATCCTGTTGTGTAAAGCCTATATGTTAACTTCCTTTGTGTGAGTAATTATAGAATGCTTTTGGAATGATTTTGTTATGCCATGTAAGCACAGCTCTATGGACAAAGTTTTAAATTGCTTCCGTTTTGGCCCCTTTTACTCTGTTGAAATGTGTTTTATTTGGTCTGAGGCCGTAGGTAATCTCATGATTACTGGCCGGTTATGTCCTAATCCATAGGGGTGGGTTCGGGTCATGACAGCTACTATTACTAAAGTGTCAAAATGCAGCAGGAAAGATGCTTGTGAAGTAGTTGAACAAGTTGGCCAAGAAGAAAAACAAGTACGGCCAGTCGTCCAATTTGGCTCGTTTCCTCCGGTGTCAGTGAATATGGTGCTTATATTATCACAGGAGTTTCAAGCTGAAGATGACAACCAAGGTCAGGAGATTGACCCAATTCTAGTTTCCAGTGAAAACTCACAAGTGAGTATGGTGCAAGACGAATCCAAAGTGGCCACACCAATGGAAACTGAAGATGAAAGTGAGGAAGAGGTGAGTATAAACCTCTCATATCCTTTTGAGTATCCCACAACATTCATGACACAGCATGTCAAACCTTTGTATATCAAGGCCTTCTTCGATAGGATACAGATGAATCGGGTATTGGTGGATGATGGGGCAGCAGTAAACCTGCTTCCGAAATCTTCTTTAAAGAAGCTAGGAAAGAGGAACCCCAGGCTAATCCCAACCAGTACAACCATTGCTAGTTTTGCTGGAGACAAACAGATGGCGTAAGGCATTTTGCCCATCAATCTGAGTGTGGGAACCAGGGACTGTATGACTGCGTTCTTCGTTATAGACAGCAATGTTAAGTACAATGCTCTACTTGGTAGGGATTGGATTTACACCAACAAGTGTGTGCCTTCCTCTCTATATTAGAAAATAATGATGGCCTTGGGCAGTAGAGAGACAGAGGAGATCAATGCAGATCCTCAACCCTTCATAGCTTGTGCAGATTTTGCAGAGGTCAAATTGTATACTGAAGGAGTAACACCACTCAGTATACTGAGAAAACCTAATGGATCAGTCGACGTGACGGCTGATGAGGAATTAGCACACTTGAAGCATTTAGTCCAGGAAAGTGCTGATGAAGAGTTTGTCGTTAAGGATGACAATGATGCCTGGTTGTAGGCAAAGAGATAGAACCCAAGAGGCCAAATCTTTGGCTTTAATTAAGTTCTCAGCATTGGACATAAAATCAATAGTCCAGAAAGCGCAAGAGCAAGAGAAAGAAGCCATGATAATTGGTTGTAAGCAAGAACAACAACAGGTCAGATGTTTGGCATTGGATAAATACTGTGCTTTGGACATTGAAACAAAAGTCCAGGAGATACAGGAGCAAGAAGCGTTGTGGACAGACTTTGTCTATGAGGAGGAGGGTAAGGATGTTGAATCAAAGAAACTGGGAGTAGGACAAAGCGAGGAGATTGCTTCGAAGTCAGAAGGAATCAAAGAAGGAGCATCAGTGAGTTCTCAGGTACAAGACCCTTTGGAAAAAGTGGACTTAAGGGAAGGTTCTGTATAGCAGCCCAACTATATAAGTGCTTGGTTGAATGCTCTTGACAGGGACCAGTTGTTGGTGGTCTTAAAAAGATGCAAAGATTGTTTTGCATGGTCTTATAATGAACTACCAGGATTTGATAGGTCATTAGTAGAACATAGGCTCCCTATGAGGCCTAATTTCAAGCCATACAAGCAAAAACCAAGAAGAATGAGCCCTGAGGTGATTCAGAAGGTCAAGGAAGAAATTCTTAGGCTCCTCAAGGCATGCTTTATTCGGACAGCCAGGTACGTTGAATGGCTAACCAATATTGTACCTATAGTTAAGAAGAATGGTAAAATGAGGGTATGCATCGATTTTAGAAACCTGAATTTAGCAACCCCAAAAGATGAGTATCCTATGCCTATAGTAGATTTGTTGGTAGATAGTTCAGCAGGGCATCAAATTTTATCAATGATGGATGGGCACTCTGGTTATAACCAAATCTGTATTGCAGAGGAGGATATCCACAAGACACCATTCAGATGTCCTGGGAATATTGGCACCTTCAAATGGGTTAAAATGACATTTGGTTTGAAGAATGCTGGGGCTACATATCAAAGGGCTATGAACACTATTTTTCATGACCTCATTGGAGGATATTTAGAGTGTTACATTGATGATATTGTAGTAAAGTCTCAATCCATGGAGGAACATTTGTTTCATTTGGAAGCAGCCTTTGAAAGAATGAGAAGGTTCAAGTTGAAACTTAATCTTCTCAAATGTGCTTTTGGCGTATCAGCTGGAAACTTCTTGGGCTATGTAGTACACAAGAAGGGAATATAGATTGATCAGAATAAGGCCAAAACTATCATTGAAGCCAGACCTTCATCAAGTAAGAAAGAATTACAAAAATTCCTTAGACAGGTTAATTTTTTTCAAAGATTCATTTCTAATACTGCAGGGAAAACTAAAGTATTTTCTTCCTTATTAAGGCTGAAAGATGAAGAGAAGTTTGTGTGGACAGCAAAGCATTAAACTGCTTTTGAAGGAATCAAATCCTACTTGGCCAATCCTCTAGTGCTGATGCCACCAAAGGGTGATAAGCCCTTGAAGTTGTACATAGCTGCAGCAGAGGATTCATTGGGAGTTTTCTTAGCCCAAAACAATGAAGAAGGCAAGAGGCAAGCTGTTTATTACCTTAGTAGGTTTTTAAATTCTTGTGAATGTAAATATTCAGCTGTAGAAAAGTTGTGCCTTGCATTGTATTTTGTTGCAATGAAATTAAGATACTATCTTTTGCTTACAACTGTCTTGGTAATTGCAACCACAGATTTGGTTAAATATATGTTATCTAGACCCATGTTGAGGGGAAGAATTGGCAAATGGATACTAGCTTTATCAGAATTTCATTTAAAATATGTCCCCCAAAAGGCAGTAAAAGGACAAATTTTAGCTAACTTCTTGGCAGACCATCCATGTCAAACAGAACGCCAAGAGGTAATGGAACTTGGTATAGTTAGTATTGAACCATGGCAAATGTGGTTCGATGGATCAAAAGCCAATGGTTTAACTGGAATTGGTGTGGTGATTAAGTCACCACAAGGGGTAGAAACCACATATGATTTCAAAGTGAATGAAATTACTTGTTCCAATAATCAAGCTGAATATGAAGCCTTAATAATGGGACTGGAAATACTTATTGGATTACAAGTTCACGCAGTTGACATATTTGGAGATTCTCAATTGGTAGTTAACCAGGTGACAGGAATTTTCAAATGTCAAAGTGTAAGTGTGTTGCCATACTATGTGGTTGCATTACATTTGCTTTCTCAATTTCAGATAGCAAATGTAACTTATATCCCAAGATTCTTGAATAATAAAGCTAATGATGTGGCTCAGGAAGCTTCGAATTTCAAGAGAAGGGATAATACTCAAAGAGACTTAAGCCAAACAACATATCAAAAAGTAATACCACCCTTGAATAAAAGGGATGTGGTCTTGGAAGTTAATCATAATGACTTATAAGAACAAAATTAGAGGCATCCAATAATGTAGTATCTAGTTGGCCCATCTTCGAAAGCCAGTTAAAAAATCAAATTGCAATGTATGCAATACATAATGTATGGTAATGCTCTCTACAAAAGGGGAGTAGATGGTTTATTATTAGAATGTTTAGGTCCAAGGGAAGTGTTGATAGCCATGGCTGAAGTTCATGAAGACATCTGTGGTGCTCATCAGCCTGGTGTGAAGATGAAATGGCTACTTCGAAGACATTCCTACTATTGGCCAACCATCTTTAAGGACTGCATAGAATATGCTAGAGGTTGCCAAGCATGCCAAAGGCATGGCACAATAAGGCATGTACCCATAACTGATCTGCATGCGGTTGTGAAGTCTTAGCCATTTAGAGGATGGGCTATGGATATGATAGGAAAAATACACCCACCCTCTTCGAAGCATCATTGTTTTATCTTAATGGCCACAGATTACTTCACTAAGTGGGTCGAGGCTAAGCCATATAAGGCTGTAGACCAGACTGAAGTCATTGGATTCATTAAAGATTTGATCCACAGATTTGGTATCCCACAGACTATAACTGTTGATAATGGGACTGTATTTGATGGGAAAATGGTAAAGTCTTTTGTGACAGAGTTTGGAATTAGCCTTGTTAATTTTATCCCCTATTATGCACAAGCCAATGGTCAAGCTGAATCATCCAATAAGTCTTTGAAAAAAGGAATTCAGAAAGTTATGGAAGATAATCCCAGGGATTGGCATAACTTGCTGTTAGATGTATTGTGGGCTTATAAGACTTCACCAAGATCAAGTACAGGAGTCACTCCTTATGCCTTAGTATATGGGCATGATGCAGTGCTACCTGTGGAAATTAATGTTAAGTCCTTGAGGGTGAGATGCCAGGATCTGTTAGATCTTGAGCAATACCATCAGAGTATGTGCTTGGAATTAGAAAGTATAGATGAAGCTAGAATTCTGGCATTAAATAGCATTATTTTCCAAAAGAATAAAGTAGCCAAAAACTATAATAAGAAAGTCAAGCACATTGGCTTTGATGAAGGTGATTTGGTATGGAAGACAATACTTCCAATAGGGATTAAAAGCCACAAGTTTGGTAAATGGTCACCTAACTGGGAAGGACCATATCAAGTTCATAGAGTCTTGCCTTTTGGAGTATACCATTTGAAAATTTTGAATGGATATGTACATCCCAAGAAGATTAATGGCAGATATTTGAAACCTTATTTTCCAACCGTGTGGGAAACACAAGGAATAAAATAAGTGCTAAATGAAAAGAACATGAGAACACTCAAATGATAAATAAGAACTTTATTTCATAACGAGTTAAGTACATGTAGCCATAGATTGGCCCAAAAGTCAGTACAGTGTTTCAATTGTTCTATTACAATAGATGCTATATTCTTGAGGAATGAGAACAACTGAATGGTTGTGGTCATCTCCTACTTTCGATCAGCCAGCTCTTGATTAGTAATTTGCAGCTTGGTAGCAATTCGATCTAAAGCTTGGTTGACTGCTGATAACTCTTCCTCAAGTTGAGCCTTCTTTTCCAACAGTTGAGCTTGAAATTGAGAGACAGAGAAATGTTATTCTTTCAATTCTGACACTTTAGCATGAACTTTGGAAACAAAACTCTGGTCTCTCAGCAATTTCTCCTTTGTAGCCTTAGCAGCATGACAGATGTTGATGTAAAAATCTATGGTGGCTGCTGCCTGAGATAAATGACTCGAAACAGTCATGCCGGATTGCTCAACAATCTTGCAGCACTGCAGGAAGCCATTTTTTATTATAGGTCTTCGTAAGGCTTCGAAAGGAATCCTCGAAAATATTTTCAGAGCTCCAAGCAGCTGTTTAAGTCTATTGAAGGCAAGGGAGCCTTATCACTGGAGGAAGAGGTCTAAAAAATTTATAGTAAGGAATTGGCTAGAATTAATGGCTCAATCTCATTTCTAGCTGTTGGAGAGGTGGAAGGTATGTCAAAGAGACTAGCTAGCCTAGCTTCGAAGATATCCACCTCATCCATTGACATGGAAGGTGCAGAAAGAGCTCTGGTACAAGGAAGAAATGACTGCAAAGAAATAGGAGAAGAAGGTGGAGCATCCTTAGCAGTCTCTATAGTTTTGACTACCAGTTAGTCAAAAGAAGAGGGACTGGAGCCAGACAAAGATAATGGACGATGGATTAGAGAGCTACCAGTACCTTCTCTATAGGAATTAGCTATCATCAAAGATAAAGTAACAACTGAAATTTCCTTAGGAGAGGAAGGAGCAGCAAGGCTTGAAAGGAAGGGGTGTTAAGTAAAGTTGAAAGATAAATGAGGAAAGTATGAAGTTAAGCCAAAAGAAAGAGATGCAGGAATACTTGGCTTCAAGAAGGGTATGGAAAACATGGGGCTAAGAGGTGGAAATATTGCTTGAATTGGCTTTACAATTTGAGGACTTTCAACTTCAAATGAGATTGAAGGAGTCCTTGTTGAGAAAGGAGGCAGAGTGGTTGTTCCTGCAAAAGAAGAAATACAAAGTAAGGTCAAGTCTCAGTGCCAAGAATTTGACAAGAGAATAGTGGCATGAAAGAAATTACTTGTTTCAGAAGTGGTGGCAATGATGGGAGAACTGCGAAGGGAATAATGCTCAGTAATGTGTTGCTTTCTCGTAGTTTCCTTTTGGAATGTATCAGCAACAACAGCTTCATCCCTTAGTAGTTACTGCTACCGCCTTTTTTCAGCTCTCTGAAAACAATTATTTCCTTAGAGTGTTCTTTCTCTACTGTTCTGGCAGTTGCCTCATGAGTAGGGTCTTCGACCAAATCAGAAGAAGAGACAGTCATCTTTTTTTCTTTTTTTTTCCTCTATAGTGGTATTTCCTGCTCTTTCTTGGTTTCTCTCTCTTCAATCTGAGACTCAGACTTCTCAGGAGTGAGTATTAGCTTCCTTTTCTTTTTCTGCTGATGTTTGTCTTTGAGAATAGCTAGAGCTTCAGCTCTCTTGGGAGATTCTTCTTGTGGAGACCCTATACCAAGAAGTATGAATGTAAAGAAAACAAACAAAAAAGTCTAAAAGAAAGGAAACCTAAAAATGCATACCTTTTTTCGAAGCAGCTCTGGTAACTCTAGCAGGAGGGGGTGAGGCTGCAGGAATAGTCTTGGCAGCTGTAGAAAGAGAGGGAATGTTCCCGGCTACTGTTAGTTTAGCCTTAGAAGGCACATCTAGCCCTATCAGTAAATCATGAGGATGTATTGCTAGATGCACTTCCATATTGGGTGTCCACCAATTTTAAAATCTTTTCAAAGCCAAGCCAGAGGGAATGAAGGGGACAAATTTAAACTCACTTAAATCTTTCAACAGTTTAAATATTGCCTCCTCTAGTTTGGATTTGGGTACTCTCAGGTCTCTAATTGTAAGACGGACATTCGAGAGACTGCAGAGTGGAACGAGAATCCCTTAAGTAAGCCCAAATTTCTTGGCAAACTGGGAATGGTAGTATACCTCAGATATGTACTTATAAGCTCGAGGATTTAAAGTGCCAATAAAAAGTTCCCTTGGCAACAAAATAGAAGCCCACATGTCTTTGTGCGACGGAATTGAGCACTGTCTATCAGCTAAGAATGTCTTTAGCCAAATCGGTCCTTTATTGGCATTAAAGGGAGAAAAGAAGGTGGTAGTTGGGGAAACAGGGAGCTGGTGGAAAAAAGTAAGATAGTAGGCGAAAGAAGCGAGATAAAGGGCAATTCTAGCATACTTTTCTCCATAAGTGCTAGGATTTTGAACTAAGAATTTTAAGCACTTGGGATGCAAATCAGTAAAGTAAGCGAAGAGCCAGAGTTGAAGCACCCAGAGGAGACCTCCTTGGTTGATATCAAGAGGTTTTTTCACAGAATTGGGAGCAGGCTCTATAAACATGGCCTAGAAGATAAGGAGCCAAGGCTATTTGCTTCTTCAAAACAAGGGCCTTTGCAAGTGGGGCAAATTCAGGCATGATTCGTTGAGATGATGTACAAAAAAGAAATTTACACAACTAATATAAAATAAAGGAGAAGAGTTCTCGATCGCCCACGGGGCCCACCTTTTTGTTTTCAACCTTTACGAAGTCACTAAAGGAAGTATTCAAAGGTGGAAGAGAAAATTTAACCGAAAGGTCTGGGTAACTGGGTGTAAAAGGGGTACCAAGGGGCGAAAGCCCGAAGAGATGGCAGATATCAAGAACGGTGGGAGCCATCATACCACAACGAAACTGAAAAAAGTTAAAAGCCATGTTCCAAAAACAAAGAGCGGCATGAATTAAAAAAGGGTCTTCAGGAATAATAAACCTGGAAAGACGAAGGGCATCGAGGATGCAAAGTTCTTGTAGGTCTCATTCTTTTGCAGGCACAACCCTGTCATACCACTCCTCCCACTCAACCCTCAATGTTGGCCAGCAACGGTGAGGTTAGTTCATTCTCTAATTTCCCCAGTCGAGCCCCCCTTCATAGAGAAGAAAGTGGTCCTCCAAAGGACGGTACAAAGCTGGAAGTTGAGCGGGAGCCTCTCGAAAGAGAGGACCTAGAACATATTCTTGTTTGTCGATATGACGAGGGACAAAGAGGCGTTCGTCTATGGTACTCAATCCATCAGCTTTAAATTTGGTGATCTCTTCCTCAATACATCTTTTCAAAGCCATTGTTGGGCTTATACGTTCGCCAGTTGGTACTTTCAAATAAGAAGAATCCATTGGTGACGAGCAGCAAGGAAGAAAGGGTCAGTAGAGGTAAAGGGTTTGTGCGCTGAGCAAACGAGTGAATTCAAAGCACGAAATAAAAAGGGTTTTAAAACCTTTGGGTCTCAAAAATATACCCAATCGTGGAATTCATAAAGAAGTATTAAAAGTACGGATGCAAAGAGTTTCCCTCAATATTGATAGTTTTGGAGGGGAACACATCTCAAATACTGATGTCAGCTTCGAAATAAAATATTTGGCTTCGAAGCCAAATTTTGGCACCAAAATCCGATAACAAACAGTTTCGAAGGCAAAAAGTCGACTTCGAAGCACATTTCATGCCAAGGATGCAAGAATATTCAAGTATTCGTTTACTTCAAAAGGAGTAAGGGCCTGTTTTAGGGTTTGTCAGTGACAGTAAAATCCTTCGAAGCAAAACTTGAAATACCTCAAGGTTAGAAATTGTTGTTCTAAGTGCCAAAACCAATAGTTGGTTTGATGATACACAGAATAAATCACTTTTTTAGAGTAAAACAGTGCAGTTCTTAAAAGAGATTTCCATATTTTGGAAAATGTAGACTATTTGTTTGAAACAAAATTAGTTGATTTGAAATCACTTGATTGTATTAACCATATGTTGGGGAACTGGATATGATCAAATCGAGTTTCGAAGGGTAGAATTGATAAATTCGAAGCTTTGATTCTAAGAGGAAACTGGTAAAAGTTGTTAATTACACTCCATAAGTTGGAAAATTTCAAATTGGATTTTTAATATTTCATTGGGTATGATCAAATTGAGATACGAAGGATGAAATTGTTGGTTTTGAAGCCCTAAGTTTGTTTGACTTTGACAAATGGGGCAAAATCAAACCATACCAAATAAAAGAAAATATCTTAAGCTTTATTAAAGACAGAAAAGATTACATCAGAAACCTTCTTTGGCTACATATTCAAGTTCATAAAAATAAGGAACAGAATAAATAACAAGATCATGAAACTTGTCCCAACTATGATCAATGAACTTCTGTTCTTTCTTTATTCTATCTTCTATCTTCTCCAGGCTAGGCTGTTGAAGTTGATATGCTCTTACTTGATGAAAAAGTTTTTCGGCATTTATTTTGAATTTTGTTTCTTTCAACCCTTGTTCTATCTCATCCATGTTCAAATCATCCCAATATGCAGAGTCTTTATTCTTGAAATCATTATATTCGTTGATAAGGTTCTCTGTTTCATACCGGGTATGAATTTGACAGGTTGAGATTTGGTCCAAAGATCGAGTGGTGGCCATAGAAATGTGATGCCAATGAAGAAGCAATGGGAATTGGTCTAAAAACATCTGGAGCTCTGCTTGGGCGATAGGGTTAAGGACATGATGCCGGGTTATAACATCACAAGCCCATTGAAAGTTTTTAAGAGGAACATCGTCCTCGAGAACATTAAAGGGCAAATGAGAAAAGGCCGCAAGCAGAAGTTGGGCTTGCTGTCGCTAATATTTAATAGGAGGAAATAGAGGGCGATAGGAGGGGAGAAACTGGTCCTCAAAGAGAGTAAGTCTCAGTTCCTTCATCCAATGAGGATTTTGCGAAAGAGGAGGTGCAGGAGCTTCCATCTCGAAAGAAGGAGGAAATTGGGGTTTGTTGACAATATCAAGCCAGTTGGAAGAGCAAAGTTTTGCCTTTTTGGCTAAGAATGACAGGCTGTACCCTTGGGCCTCTTCTGGACGATGAGTGGCTTGTACTATCTTCGTAGGCATGGAAGACGTGTACCATGCTACGAGTAAGTTGTCTTCTAAGCAACGTCGACGGTCGATGGGTACATATGGGTAAACCACCGAACTCCGAGCAAAGGGTGGGAAAGTTAGGGGATCAACAAATTCGACAAAATGATGATTGATTTGTTCCCTTAACTTTGATTCTTCAGGTTCTGGCCAACTTCTCCAACTAGAAGCTCCAGAGGAAGAAGAAGCTGCAGCTTCATCCCACGCAGAAGGTTTTGGGTTAGAAGAAGAGCTTCCAATATCCATGTTTGCAAAATTTTGGGTTAAAGAATCGTGGATAACAGGTTCGTAGTCCAAATGTTGATAATTTACAAAAGCTTCCATGACTTGAATATAGGAAGGTGGGTAAAGGTAGCCAATAAATGCATGAAGGTTCTTTTCGAGGATGAACAACATCATCGAATAACTCTTCGTATGCTTGATCAATGTAAGAGAAGATTGGCTTAGCCATAAAAGATGTATCAGTCTTTTCGAATACTGGAATAAGTGGGGATGTTCAAAGGATTAAAGGAGAATTTAATGCAAATGATGAATGACGGTTGCATTTCTAGAAAATGCAAAGCCCATGCACGTTCTAAGACGTGGATAAAATACTTTGATCCACTAATATCACCAAGTATTGGATATATTAGTGCGGGGGGTAATGTTGGCTATATATTTTGTATAAGCCAATTACAGTTTGACACGTGGCTGGAGAAGGGCAATACGGGAAAACAATTCAAGTCCTCAATCATAATCTCACACGTGACAGTTAGTATTGGTTTTTTGTAGATCTGCATAGCACTGGATCAACAAAGAGATGCAAGATGATGTGACTTCAACGGTTACTCATATTTAAATTTAAAATCAGGAAGGAAATCTAACTGCAGATATGGCATAGTGGAGCTAACTATAAGGCAACATGATCGGCGATCATAGAAGGGTGGTTCGACGGTTAGAAATGCAGTTCGACGGTTGTCGTTGAGAAGTATAAATAGCAGAGAAGGCCTCAGAAAGTGCTCCGAGACTTAGATCCAAAAAACCAGTTTTATCTACTTTATTTCTTTTCCAGTTTTTACATTTCTTGTTCTTTACATTTCTATACTTCAAATTCCTACACTGCACTTCGTTCATAGGAGTAGTTTCAAATAGTTTGTTGGTGTAAACCTCTACGAGGCTGATTTGGATCTTTGTAAGTCTTTCATTTTACTTAATGAAATGCTATAATTGTTCTTCGTTTAATTATTGTTTACTTAATTTTTCTAAATAAAGCCACCAGTAAAAGTCCTCTTTATTGAGGCTGAAAGAGCTAAAATACAATCGTCTGATAATTGGTTGACAATTAACATTCTATAAGAACTGATTAATCTTTACTGACACGTTCACAATTACAAAAATAACCTTCGAAAGCCAAAAAAGTCAACAATAATAGAGAGTCAAAATTGGGTTAAAACTATTTTCAAGCCGACCCTTTCCGTTTAACCCACCCCCAAGGGCTGCTAAAAAAAATGAAAGAATGAGTTATTATTATTTGAATAAAAAAATAAAAATAAAATAAAAGAATGAGAGGAGAAAATAAACTTTATAATGTGAGTAATTTAGGCAAAAATTTAAATTCAATTCTTATAAAAAAAATAAAAAATAAAAAAATAATTTTTTTTAAAAAAAGTATTGGACTGTATCTGCATTTGTCCCCTTTTCTCATCAATGTAGATTTTAGTTTTCCTTTCCATTTTCTCTTCAAATCATCAGATCCAAACGGGCTGCTTCAATCTTGTTTTCCTCCGACCTCCGCGCCGCCCTCCGCCTCATCCGCCGCTTCGAGCTCCTCAATCTCATTTCCCGCCAAAACGACCAGTTCGATAGAATCTGCAGTTTGATGAGCAATCGCGATAAATTGATGTCTTGCCTAAACGAAGAAGAAGAAGACGGCGACGTTTTGGCGAGGATTAGGGATGGCGCGAAGGCCATGGCGATAGCGAGAAGGATGGGAGATGGCTTGCCTTTAGAATGCTCGGGGTTAGGGGAGTGTTTATTGGAAGAGGTGGTGTTAATTATAATGCAGTGGGTGAGGAGGTATTTTGGTCTTCTCCCTATTAAATTCGATACAAATGTGTAATTATTGTTATTATTTTCTTTCGCTGGAATATGTTCATCTTTTGATATTTTAACTAAATTCATAATTTGATGCTCACAAATTTTGGATTCACGTATTATTCACTTCAGTGTAATTTGTAACTTGGGATTCGGAAAAAATTTTAGACTTCTTTTTTGGTAAAGAAGATTTATCATATTTTAATGGTCTTGATTATTCAGAAGTTTTGGGGGGAATAAAATGCTCAAGTAATTTGTAATATTTGGGGGGGAAGTCCTGGGGTGGTTGAAAACTTGAAATATGCCGGGCTTAATTGGTACTTCTCAACAGAACTTGACAATCAGTCTCGAAGAAAATGAAAAACAAGGGATTTATTGTTGATTTCTTTCATATCTGTTACTGAGACTTTGAGGGTGTATATATAGACTTGAAAACCAACTCCGAACAACTCAACTAACCAACTGATCGCTTGTTCAGTAACTAACTTGGGGCTAACTACCTGACTTAATAGTTCTTTTCTTCGATAAAAGTATTTGTATAAAATTGGGAGATTCTATATAATAAATAAATAGGGGATACTTTTCTTAGTTTGGTTATTTTAATTTAAAATAGAAATTAAAAGAATGAAACAGTCATAGTGGTTACATAATGAAACTCGCATACTATGGCTGCACACACATGTATATACATAATCCACTACGGATAAACACATGAGCTATTTGATTAGTGGATACACACACCAATGGTAATAGGATAATAGCAGAATGGCATTGCAATATGCATGGGAAGTCACATACACGAATGCAGCTAGTTAAGGATGATTACAAGTATCATCACACCTTATAATGATCCATCTGATACATAGTTTTATGCATGACTTGGCTACATTTCCCACTGGTTAGTTAAACACTGCCTTACACAAGTGCATGCCTGTCCTTCCATGTCATGAAGAATAACACATTGCCTTGATGAATATGGACAGTGAATCTCCTTATTCCAATATGAGTGACCAGGAGCAAAATCAACTTTTAGAACTATTTAGATCCTTCTTATTACACTTATTGTAACACACCGAAAATAATTCCAATTTAACAACCGTTAAGAACATGCTCCATATTTCCAAACAGCACAAATCAATCCCAATATTTTTCTTTCTCATTGAACTAAAGATTTCAACTTGCAAAATTACATATTACAGTTCATAGTTCACTAAGTTAGAGAAACAAGACCATTGTCCCTTGGGTTTACTTATTACAATGTGACCATATAATACAACGAGGCACAAATCCCAAAAATAATAATATAGAAATTCAATAGTTAAATTACAACTTCAAAGCTCAAAAAAATTAAAGTCTAAAAGGGATAGTCATCCTCTTCTTCATTGGCGAGGTTGTGGCTCATCGAGTTTTGAAAAGTTATTAGATAGAAATGAACGATTGCCCATTAGAGAATATATTGAACCAAGTATATAAATATTTGATTTAAATATATGCATGATTACTACCAATACTCTTGGATTCAATGTCTTTGATTTTATTGTACAACACACGACTTTACATTAAATTTCACATTTTTTCGTCCTCACACAGATGGCCAGTGGACACCTCAATACTTCTATATTTGTTGTCCTCACACGACTGGGTAGGTGGACACCTCAGGGCATTCCTACATTTGTCGTCTTCACACGACTGGGCAAGTGGGTACCTCAATTCTCCCCCACGCGGGTAGGCCATAAAGCATGACAAACCACATTCCAAAGCTAGCACTTTTATCATATTATAAGGAATCTCAAAACCCTTCAATTCTACTCATCAATTTCTTTTCCTTTTAAGTTATAATCTAGGAACAACCTTTAGGGTTACTGTAGACACAAATTTTAAAACATGAAGTGTTTCAACACATTTCAAAATTTTATGTTACAAATGTCCACTGTTTAGTTTTTGGACTAAACAGTGTTGATTATTTGAATAGCAGGTTCTTATTTTCGATCTATATTTCAGATCGTTAATTATACATTTTATACAAATGAAACCTCCGATTAATGAAGAACAAAATAAACAACAAAAGACAATTTAAGAAAAATAAATATTTTATTGAAATTGTTATGGGTTTTGAACCCTCGAATACAAAAATACAATTCTTGGGTTTGGAACCCTTTACCTATTCATCGCTATTAGCGTAGGTTCTTGAGTTCTCTAGGCTTCTCTTCTTCTTTCTTGTAACGACTTCTTTAGCTCTCATTTTCTCTCTCTCTCTCTCTCTGATCTTTTCACTTCTGATTTTCTGATCCTCCGTCTTGTGTGATGGTCCTCATATTTATGGATGGCCATCAGGTGATAGGAATGCTTCATCTTCAATTTGAATTTCAAATTGAATGATAACGCTATTTGAATTTTGAATAATAGCGCTATCTGATTAATCGTATATCTTATTAACCGGATTGATCTTTGGGGTTTCATCGTGTGTAGTGTCCTTGCTGTAGGCTCTACAGGTGTCATCTTTCGTAGGCTCCACGTGTCACTTGAGTATCTTGAATGATGTTGTTGAGATACAACGTTGTTTTATTTATGTATTTCAACGGATCATATTGATCTTTTTAGGAAGTGATTACCTACAACCTTCTTATTATAGGCTCTATACATGTCATAAATTTAGTTAAAATTTATGTGCCAACAAATGCCCCTCGTGACTTGCACAAGTGAATTTTCTTAACTGTGCGAGTCACGACAATTTGGCACTTTTATCTGGATGATCTTTAGGTCTTGGATGGGATTATTTCTTTGCTTTGATCCTTGGCCTCTTTTTTTTTTTTGGGTTGACGGCTTTTTTCATGAGCCCTTTTACTTTTGTTGCATGGGTCATTTTTGTGGACTTGATTTTTTTTTTTTTTTTTGAGGGTCATGAGTAAGGTCCAAGATTTAATTGGACATTTCCTTTTGTGGGCCTCCAACTTGGCACCATTTCTTTTTACAGCGGATTTTTTTTTTTTTAGGCCATCATGGACCTTTCCTTTTCTAGGCCACCATTTTTTTTAAATTGGGCCTTTTCTTTTGTGGGCTTCCAACAGATTATTTATTTATTTTTCCTAGGCCATCATGGACCTTTCCTTTTCTAGGCCACCATTTTTTAAAATTGGGCCTTTTCTTTTGTGGGCCTCCAACTTGCCACTTTTTTTATTTTATTTTATTTTTATTATTATTATTTTTTTAGGAGATTTATATATATACCTATATATATATATATATATTTAGGAGTTTGTCTATATGGAATAGGATGGGTTGGCATTGGTAAGATTTCTAATCCTACACAAACTCTCTATGGAGAATTTCAAATCCTACATAAACTCTTGCTTCTTTAAAGTATTTTAGGAAACCACTACCTCTTTTCTTAAACAAGACTTTTCCTTTATGTTACACTTATTCATATATATTTTTTTCCCTGCAGCCCTTTTTTTTCCCTGCAGATTTTGTTTCTCCCAGCAGATTTTTTTTTGTTTCCAGAAAATCTTTATCCTTCCAGCAACTTTCCAGCCATTATCTTTCTTCTTTTTCCAACAAAAGTTGTTCTTCTTATACTTTAAAGAAGATACAAAAGAATCTCTTCAAACTCCTTTAAATCAGGTATGCTTTCTTTTTCATAAAATATTTTCTTTCAACATGTATATCACCATGTGACAGCCCTTCCCAAAAAATTTTACTAGACCCTAAGTCCAAGTAGTCCCAACAAAGACCTTTCTCGAAAGGATGAATAACCTACTGCCTTATTTCATAACAAAAGTTGTAGCCTCTTTTCCTTTTATTATTTTATTATTTTTTATTTTTACTTGATCAAAAAAACCTGTTGCCTTTCCAGTAGATTTTTTTTTCCTAGCCTAAAAATCCTTTTTTTTTTTTCACAGTTTAATCTGCTCTCTTTTTTTTACCTTCCAACAGAAATTTTCTTCTCCATAAACCTTTTTATAACCCATGAAAATTTCCATGAACCTTTTTATAACCCATGTGAACCTTGTGTATAACCTGCTGCCATTAGCAAATATGGCCTAGAAATAAAGAGAGCCCATTTTTGCTAGACAACAAACCTAAAACAAAAACTGCGCCCCTTTTTTTAGCTGCTGCCCCATTTTTTTTAAGCTGCTGCCCCATTTTTTCCTTGTTGCTACTAGTCATCAGACCAAACAGACTTTTTTTTTATATGATGGCAACAAAGACGGCCCATTTTGCTAGACCCAAATACTCTAACAAACAAAGACCATGTAAAAAAAACGGCAACCCCTTTTAGCTGCTGCCCCTTATGAACTTAACTAGCCCAAATAAAGTCCTTGCCCTATACAAACAAAAGAGCCCCCTTTTTCTTTTTCTTTTTTTTATATAAGCAGCAAGAATTTTTTTCTTTCTTTTTATTTTTTTATTCTTTTGATAGAACCAACCAACACAGGTTGCTTTGCCTATCATTTGGGGAACAAACCAACACAAGATTTACACAGTTTGATTACTTTGTATTGCTGCTGCTATTTTTTTTAAAAAAACAAACTTGAGCCCAAATGAAGACTTTTCTTGCTTTTTTATGATAACAGGAAAATTCTGTTCGTTGCTGTGTTGTTTAGCAGATTTTTTTTTTTTTTAACATGTATTTATTTATTTAGCAAATTTTTGCAAAGACAGTCCCTTTTTTTTTTACAGCAGCAACTTGTTCGTTGCTGTGTTGTATAGCAGATTTTTTTTTTTTTTTTTTGGTAGACCATGAATCTAAATTGTTTAGCAGGTTTTCCTGCTACAAACCAACACATGTTGCCGTTTTTTTTTTCAAACTTTTTAGCAGGTTTTTTTCTTTTTAAACCCTTTTTTGTAAACCATGAATCTAAATAGGCCAAATAAAGTTTCAAACTGTTTACTACATTTTTTTTTTTTTAAGCTTGCTACCTTTTATTTTATTTTGTATTAGTAGCAGCCCTTTGTACAATTGGCCAAGTTTTTTTTTGTAAAAGTCGAATCAGCCTTGCCCCTCGTGATTCGTGCAAGTGAATTTTAATTGTACGAATCATGATGACTAATTTCTTTTTTTTTTTTTTTTTTTTTTTGGTTAACAATTATTGCATGTCTTTTATCTCTTTTGCAGGCAACACGCAAGGCGTCAGAGTTTGTTTGCAAGTATCATTGCCCCTTCTAGCCTAATGGCAATGAGTGGCTTGAATCCTTGGCAGTGATTGTGTCCTTTCACCCCAATGGCTTGAATCCTTGGCAGTGATTGTGTCCTTCACCTCAGTAGGTTGAATCCTTGGCAGTGATTGTGTCCTTCACCTTAATGGCTTGAATCCTTGGCAGTGAATGAGTCCTTCGCCCCAATGGCTTGAAACCTTGGCAGTGATTGTGTCCTTCACCCCAATGGGTTGAATCCTTGGCAGTGAATGTGTCCTTCATCCCAAGGGCTTGAAACCTTGGCAGTAATTGTGTCCTTCACCCCAATGGGTTGAATCCTTGGCAGTGAATGTGTCCTTCACCCCAACGGCCCCAACGGCCCCAACGGCTTGAAACCTTGGCAGTGATTGTGTCCTTCACCCCAAGGGCTTGAATCCTTGGCAGTGATTGTGTCCGTCACCCCAACGGCTGGAATCCTTGGCAGTGAATGTGTCCGTCACCCCAACGGCTTGAATCCTTGGCAGTGAATGTGTCCGTCACCCCAACGGCTTGAATCCTTGGCAGTGATTGTGTCCGTCACCCCAACGGGTTGAATCCTTGGCAATGATTGTGTCCTTCCCCCCAAGGGCTTGAATCCTTGGCAGTGATTGTGTCCTTCACCCCAACGGCTTGAAACCTTGGCAGTGATTGTGTCCGTCACCCTAACGGCTTGAAACCTTGGCAGTGATTGTGTCCTTCACCCCAACGGCTTGAATCCTTGGCAGTGATTGTGTCCTTTACCCCAACGGCTTGAATCCTTGGCAATGATTGTGTCCGTCACCCCAACGGCTTGAATCCTTGGCAGTGATTGTGTCCGTCACCCCCAACGGCTTGAATCCTTGGCAGTGAATGTGTCTGTCACCCTAACGGCTTGAATCCTTGGCAGTGGTTGTGTCCGTCACCCCAATGGGTTGAATCCTTGGTAGTGATTGTGTCCTTCACCCCAACGGCTTGAATCCTTGGCAGTGATTGTGTCCTTCACCCCAACGGCTTGAATCCTTGGTAGTGATTGTGTCCGTCACCCCAATGGGTTGAATCCTTGGCAGTGAATGTGTTCGTCACCCCAACGGGTTGAATCCTTGGTAGTGATTGTGTTTTTCACCCCAACGGGTTGAATCCTTGGCAGTGATTGTGTCCTTCACCCCAACGGCTTAAATCCTTGGCAGTGAATGTGTCCGTCACCCCAATGGCTTGAAACCTTGGCAGTGATTGTGTCTTTCATCCTAATGGCTTGAATCCTTGGCAGTGATTGTGTTCGTCACCTCAACGGCTTGAATCCTTGGCAAGGGGCTTTCGTCAATTTCTTTATACTATGACATTTTGCCTTCACTAACCTTTGTTTTTTTTTTTTTTAGGAAGCATGGAAATGACACTTGAATATCTTCGACGTGACAAGAGGGATGTAATGGATAAATCTGGTCCGAAAATAATTCGGCACAAACCTATCACTGCTTTATTGTCACCTGCCGAGTTGGACCCCTATATCCCTTTACATACGGCTTCTGAAGACTTGGTCTATATAGGAATTCGAAACTGCTGTGAGCTTCTCGAGAAAGGGTACTCCAAATCAATCGATTCATTTCCTGTCTCAATCCTCCGTTCATTTTCTGAAGACCTTGACTGCTCTGAATGTTTTAAGCCAACACAAGAAGAAGAAGAATGGACAACACAGTGTTGTGGAACATGCTTTTGAAAGGGCTAGGGATTCTCTTAATGAATGAATGCACTTATATTTTGTTATTCATCTGAACATAATGTATTTATGAAATTTCGCTCAGTGATAGATTTATTTGTTATATGAAATTTCTCAATACAATAAATTGATTTGTCTTATTTTAGCTGTTCACAGTTTATACTCTTGCTGGCCAGGAGTATCCAATGTTTTACCACCTTAGATTTCGGTGGGATATTTTAGCAGTTTAACCACATACAATACCGTTGGTGGTTTTTGACTTTCGTTTGGCCCCGTTGGTGGTTTTTGACTTTCGTTTGGCCGTACACAGTTTATACTCTTGCGGGCCAGGAGTATCCAATGTTTTACAACCTTAGATTTCGGTGGGATATTTTAGCAATTTAACCACATATAATACCGTTGGTGGTTTTTGACTTTTGTTTGGCCCTGTTGGTGGTTTTTGACTTTTGTTTGGCCGTACACAGTTTATACTCTTGCAGGCCAGGAGTATCCAATGTTTTACCACCTTAGATTTCGGTGAGATATTTTAGCAGTTTAACCACATACAATACCGTTGGTGGTTTTTTGACTTTTGTTTGGCCGTACACAGTTTATACTCTTGCGGGCCAAGAGTATCCAATGTTTTACCACCTTAGATTTTGGTGGGATATTTTAGCAGTTTAACCACATACAATACCGTTGGTGGTTTTTTGACTTTTGTTTGGCCATACACAGTTTATACTCTTGCGGGCCAAGAGTATCCAATGTTTTACCACCTTAGATTTTGGTGGGATATTTTAGTAGTTTAACCACATACAATACCGTTGGTGGTTTTTAACTTTTGTTTGGCCGTACACAGCTTATACTCTTGCAGGCCAGGAGTATCCAATGTTTTACCACCTTAGATTTCGGTGGGATATTTTAGCAGTTTAACCACATACAATACCGTTGGTGGTTTTTTGACTTTTGTTTGGCCGTACACAGTTTATACTCTTGCGGGCCAGGAGTATCCAATGTTTTACCACCTTAGATTTCGGTGGGATATTTTAGCAGTTTAACCACATACAATACCGTTGGTGGTTTTTTGACTTTTGTTTGGCCGTACACAGTTTATACTCTTGCGGGCCAGGAGTATCCAATGTTTTACCACCTTAGATTTCGGTGGGATATTTTAGCAGTTTAACCACATACAATACCGTTGGTGGTTTTTTGACCTTTTATTTATTTTTTTTTTAATTTTTTTTTGCCCTAACTTTTGCCTAGGCCGCCCTTTCGGGTTTTCAACCTAGCAGGCTTTCTTAAGGGTAATATCTCTTCAAGAACCTTGCATTGGTTGGGGGAATGATTCTGTCACCATCCATCGTTATCAACAAATAGGCCCCATTAGAATAAACCTTCTCAATCACATAAGGTCCTTCCCATTTGGGCTCAAGCTTTCCTTTGGTTCTTCGTGAGACTACTATGGGTGTTCTAACCATTAGTACCAAGTCTCCCTTTTTAAAAGAACGAAGCCTCACTCTTTTATTGAATGCATTTGCCATCCTTTGTTGGTAGATCTCCAAGTTCTGTTGAGCATACAACCTTCTTTCATCCAAGGTCTCTAGCTTAGCCAACCTCACTCTTGCACTTTCATCTTCTGTTAAAGACTCTTGTATTGCCATTCACAATGATGGTATTTGAACCTCAAGTGGTAACACTGCTTCTCCTCCAAAAACCAACAAATAAGGGGTTGTTTGAGTAGGAGTTCTGTGCGAAGTCCGATATGCCCACAAAGCTTCTTGTAACTTTTCGTGCCATGTTTTTTTGTTCTTATCCACCATCTTCTTGAGAATTTTGCACAATGTCTTGTTGAAAGCTTCTGTCAAACCATTGGCAGGTGCATGATATCTTGATGAATGGTTGTTTTTGATTTTGTACTTGGCAAATAACTTGTTCAAAGCATCACTCCTGAATGGCTGTCCATTATCCATGATGATACTTTCTGGAATCCCGAACATGTAAATGATATGGGTTCGGATGAACTCAGAGACAACTGTGCTTTTTATATCCTTTAAAGCCACGACCTCTGCCCATTTTGAGAAATAGTTAGTTGCAGCTAGGATGTATCGATATCCTGCTGAAGATGGAGGTACAAAAGGACCAATAATATCCATACCCCATGCTGCAAATGGCCAAGAACAAGTTGTTAAATGTAATGGCTCTGGGGGTTGGTGGAGAAAGTTCCCATGGAATTGGCAGACTTGGCATCTTCGAGCATAATCTATGCAATCTGCGATCATAGTCGGCCAATAGTATCCCAACCGTTTTAGCTGCATATGTAATTTAGAACTACTTTGGTGTGCTTCACGTACACCTGCATGTATTTCTGCCATTACCTCTTGAATACGCTCCTTGGCTATACACCGCATGTACATTCCATCCAAAGACCTTTTGTATAACGCATCCTTCCATGAGATGAATTTGGTAGCCCTGCGTCTCACTTTAATTCTTTTTACTTTATCTTCAGGTAGCCTACCATGTTGGAGGTAAGCTATGAATGGTTCCCGCCAATCCTCCTCGTTTTCTCCTTTCGTGGTGACGACCAAGATTGGAACCAAGTCAGAAACTTCTTTTCAAGGTTGTAACACCCTTCTTTCACCTACCGTGATAGTAATTGTTTTGCTATCTGGTAGGGTGAGTGATGCAGCCAAACTTGCAAGTGAATCAGCTCGAGCATTTGTTCTTCTCTTCACGTGAAAAATATGTGTTTTCCTGAATTGCGAAAGCAATTGATTAGCCCTTTCATGATACGGGA